>JAFFST010046102.1:8146-21323 GCA_022414735.1 Noturus placidus | reverse complement strand
CACAAGTAGGCATGAGAAAACCTGAGCTGGACAATTATGACAGAATTTAGGAACATCGTGTGAGCCATGACAAATTAATTTACCTTCTGATAAACTAAACTTAATATTTTCAGTTAATTTTACAGACTGTATGCAAAAAACACCCGTTAACCTGTTCCACCTTGTAAACAAATATAATAAACATCAGTGTTCAGTGTTTGAAGTCTGCTCCTCTTAAATATATTTAAAGCTGCACGATTAGACATTTCCCGCTGTCATGGTTCCTGGCTGGAATCAGTTCTCGAACCGCTCTGTGTATATTGTGTATATATCTGAATAATTTCATGATTTCCTCTCGTGCAAGCACTGGAGCTCGACGCGAAGCTGGCAGCTCAAAAACTAAAATGCTAATTCTGTTTCCAGGTTTTGGCACTACAAAATGACGTCAGCCCTGCGCCGCTCTATGTGATTGGTTGAAAGTGTAGGAAGCGCTTGATTTGATCTGCAGCGGAGTTTTCTATGAGCGGAGGACGAACTTTAAACTTCAAAATCTCAGTCAATCATTTTAATTTATTCGTGGGCAGTCAAAATCCTACTCGCGATTGATATTCGATTAATTGTGCAGCCCTATGCACCACTCTAACTTGCACTCCAACACTGTGCTGCTCTCAGCATCAAAACACTGTTAGTAGTGACATCATGCTTAATGCAGTGAGGCACATTGAAGACCCAAATATGAGATGTTGAACAGTACAAAGGAGGATGCTGGAGTGTGGAAACTTCGGCGTTTCATAACCATATTAATATAATGAACAGTGGAGCTGCACGATAAGGACAAAAAAAGTTGTTGGATATCACAATAACATATGAAATATTACATGCAATAAGACTACATTCAAAAATAATAATAATGGATTACTATACAAATATTATGGCCTAATGCGACATTGTGTTTTCATGCATGTCGCAGGAAATTGTTAGGCCAAATATTAAATGACTTCCAATTTCCAACTTCTGGATATTTTCATCACAAAATATTAACAATAATTTAAAAAAAACTGCTTAGAAAATTCACTGCACAGTGTAATACTTTGTATTAATCTTTTGTATTCATGTTTTGCTCAATGAATATAGTTTTTAGTTTTTGTTTTTTTTTTTGTTAATGTTTTTGGGGGGGTTCAATCAAAACATGGAAACTGATGTTGCCTTTTCTAGTGATATCTGGCAACCGTGAGTTTAAATGAAGTGAATTGGAGTTATTGAAGGAGAGCGGTGGCATATGGTATGTTTACATACTGAAGATTTGAATTTTTTTAATAAAGAAATTTGAATTAAACCCACCTTGTAGCATTAGCAGTATTAATTTACTCCGCGCAAAGCCGCTGTATCTACACGAGCAGGTGCAAGTTCAGGTCATTTTGCGGGATCAATAAATGATGGCGGTTTGTAAGATTGGGAAGTTGAAGCAGATTCATTTTAGTGACCACATATCCCGATTGTATTATACAACTCCGACCAGGTCACTCGCACCAGTGCGAATAAATATTTATGCACAGTCGCACAAAGTACTTTTCAGTCACAAATGCGAATGAAATGGTTGCACTGTAGAGCCCGGAGTTTTTTCCCGTTCTGTGTGATGACGTTTAATGTCCCCGACAACCTCTATAGTGCCATTTAGCATCGTGCTAATTTCATGAACCTCTGTAATTTCCCCTCGCTCAAAACGCTGGAGCTCGAAGCACAGCTGGCAGCTCGAGGGCTAAAATGCTAACTCCATTTCAGGGTTTTGGCACTACAAAATTACGTCAGCCCTGCACCACTTTATGGTGATTGGCTGTAGTGTAGGATGTGTGTCACGCCTCGCCAGCAGATGGTACTGTGGCACCGCAGCCGAGGACTAGAGTGACTCTTTCTTCTTTGGTTGTGCACTTCCTGGGTTTGTTATTGTTGGATTAAGGATGTGTTTAATCTGCCCCAGGTGTGCATAGTTTATGTTAAGTTATGTTCCTTATTTAAAGGCCTAAGTTACTGCGTACTGCGCACAGTATTGTTTGTTAGTATGTTTGCTCTTTGAATGCCCGGAGTATCATGAGTATCTTTAGTTTCGGTTATACTGATAGCATTATGAATGCGGACTGAAGGTAGTCCTAGTATATGTTTATATGTTTGCTTACTTTGCCTGCACCTGCTTCTGACTTCTGTCTCGTTCCGTGACAATGTGCTTCATTTGATCTGCAGCGGAGTTTTCTATTAGAGGAGGACAAACTTTTAAACGTCAATATCGCAGTCGATCATGTTCATTTAATCGTGGGCAGTCAAAATGGTAATCGCGATCGATATTCGATTAATTGTGTAGCCTTAATTTGAAGCCACAGTAGGTACAGGCTCACCCAAACAGTTTCAGTAGCCATAGATTCCTGTTCTTGGCTGAGAAGACAAAGAAAAGTTTGCTGTAAACATAAACTGAGGTTCTGGGTATCAGCATGTTTTTATACATTGTGCTGCTGCATAAATGCATGATTAGCTGATTGGATAATTGAATGAATACCAATATAACAATATATTACAATAAAATTGTTATGATAAAATATTACATAACGTACTGTATGTTCTTTTTTTCTACATTGAGCACCAAGGATCATATTGTCAAAAAAAATAAAACCTATGGAAATGTGTTTTAATAGCCTTCTCCATCCATCCATCCATCCATCCATCAATCCACTACCGCTTACTCCTTTATCAGGGTCATGGGGAACCTGGAGCCTATCCCAGGATTTAATAGCTTTCTGTTTAATTATATTATTTCACAATATAAATATACATTTTTATCATGTATATACAGAAGAGTAGATGAAAATCTAAATAATAAAAAAGCAGTTATTTCATTTCAGGAAAGTTGCTCTAAGCTCTGACCCGCTATAAAGGAAGAACAGTTGGCTAATCTTTCCTTCAACACACTGACCCTGATGTATACTCAGATAACACCTATTACCTAAACATCTCATACTTTTAGTTCCAAACCTGCTCAGCCTTTCTCTGAGTTTTCTGCAGGGATCAAAGTGCAGTTGTGTGTATTTGAGCTTGTGTGTGTGTGTGTGTGTGTGTGTGTGTGTGTGTGTGTGTGTGTGCCTGCAGTCTATAAAACCTTGCAAGCTTTAGTTCCTTCCCTCCACTCCCACTCTCTTTCTAGAGAAGGTGTGTGTGTTTTCAGTTTAAAGAAAAGACCGCAGACCTTCCTGCTCACAATATAAGAATTCTTCAGAAACACACACATGGTTTTTTCTCCTTTTTCCCTGGACATTGTGTCAGACTTAACACCTCACTGCACCGTGCGAGTGAGCTCATGTTAAAGAGAAGTAGGTTTCAGTAGTTAGTGTATAATACTGCGTATGACTTACTTCAGAAGCAGGAAGTCGGAGTTTGTAATTACATATCTTTTTACCTCCGTGCATTCGAGAGAAAAAACATGGAAGCATCTGTGTGCATTGTTGTTAGTATCTTCTAACAGGCTAGCAGTCACTTGTTGTTTATAAGTAGGAATTCTGAGTGTGTGTGTGTGTGTGGGGGGGGGGGGTTCTTTGTTGTTATGTAGTTGTAGTTCGGAAATGAATGGTTATGACCTTTAGTCGAATGGTGCACAACTTCATGTACCAGTAGACAGGAATGGATACGATTCACACATCACACATAAACTCATTCAAAGCATTAGTGTTGTTATTAGGAATTATGCTTCTGTTCCAAAAATGGTATATTGCAGCTAAAATAGATTGTATTCATTTTGCAGCTCACTGACTGTATTCGAAAATAGTATTATAATACGTGTAATGTGTGTGTGTGTGTGTATAGAGTAAATAAGAGATGGGATATGCTACTAGCATCATGATTTGCTTGACATATACTCAGCAAAAAAGAAACATCCTCTCACATACAACTGCTTTTATTTCCAGCAAATTTAAGACGTGTAAATATTTGTATTAACATAAAGCGTTTCAACAACTGAGACATAAACTGAACAAGTTTCACAGACATTTGACGAACAGAAATGGAATAATGAGTCCCTGAACTAAAGGGGGTCAATATTAAAAGTAACAGTCAGTATGTGGTGGCCTCTAGCTGCTTTAAGTACTACAGTGCATCTGATCCTCATGGACTCACTGTAGCACTGTATTAGGTGTCTTACATTACAGACATTGCAGTTTATTGCTCTGAACACATCTGCAGTATTCATGCCTCCCTGCAGCAGGCCTATGGCATTTTCACGCACATGAGCAGGAACCCTAGACATCTTTCTTCTGGTGTTTTTCACAGTCGGAAAGGTATCTTTAGTGTCCTAAGTTATTGTAATGGTGATATTAATTACCTACCGCCTGTAAACTGTTAGTGTCTTAAGGATTGTTCCACTGGTGTACATACAATAATTGTTTATAGTTCATTGAACAAACATGAAAAACATTGTTTAAACCCGTTCCAATAAAGATCTGTAAAGCTTATTTGGATTTTACACAATGATCTTTAAAATACAATCTCCTGAAAAAGGGACGTTTCTATTTTTGCTGAGTATATATAGAATATACATGTATATAAACACTATTCACTGTTAACACTTTAATTTGACCTTGTTATGAACAGTCCAAATGTAATTTACATTTCTTTCTTGATTATGTTTTCTTGATTATGTTTATGTTTAGAATGTGACCAAAAACATTAACCAAAAAAAAAAACAAAAACTAAAAACTATATTCATTGAGCAAAACATGAATACAAAAGATTAATACAAAGTATTACACTGTGCAGTGAATTTTCTAAGCAGTTTTTTTTTAATTATTGTTAATATTTTGTGATGAAAATATCCAGAAGTTGGAAATTGGAAGTCATTTAATATTTGGCCTAACAATTTCCTGCGACATGCATGAAAACACAATGTCGCATTAGGCCATAATATTTGTATAGTAATCCATTATTATTATTTTTGAATGTAGTCTTATTGCATGTAATATTTCATATGTTATTGTGATATCCAACAACTTTTTTTGTCCTTATCGTGCAGCTCCACTGTTCATTATATTAATATGGTTATGAAACGCCGAAGTTTCCACACTCCAGCATCCTCCTTTGTACTGTTCAACATCTCATATTTGGGTCTTCAATGTGCCTCACTGCATTAAGCATGATGTCACTACTAACAGTGTTTTGATGCTGAGAGCAGCACAGTGTTGGAGTGCAAGTTAGAGTGGTGCATAGGGCTGCACAATTAATCGAATATCAATCGCGAGTAGGATTTTGACTGCCCACGAATAAATTAAAATGATTGACTGAGATTTTGAAGTTTAAAGTTCGTCCTCCGCTCATAGAAAACTCCGCTGCAGATCAAATCAAGCGCTTCCTACACTTTCAACCAATCACATAGAGCGGCGCAGGGCTGACGTCATTTTGTAGTGCCAAAACCTGGAAACAGAATTAGCATTTTAGTTTTTGAGCTGCCAGCTTCGCGTCGAGCTCCAGTGCTTGCACGAGAGGAAATCATGAAATTATTCAGATATATACACAATATACACAGAGCGGTTCGAGAACTGATTCCAGCCAGGAACCATGACAGCGGGAAATGTCTAATCGTGCAGCTTTAAATATATTTAAGAGGAGCAGACTTCAAACACTGAACACTGATGTTTATTATATTTGTTTACAAGGTGGAACAGGTTAACGGGTGTTTTTTGCATACAGTCTGTAAAATTAACTGAAAATATTAAGTTGAGTTTATCAGAAGGTAAATTAATTTGTCATGGCTCACACGATGTTCCTAAATTCTGTCATAATTGTCCAGCTCAGGTTTTCTCATGCCTACTTGTGTGTTATATTGTGGCATGAGAAAACATAATAAATGTGAAAGTGCAATAAAATATGTGGTCACTAAAATCAATGAATAATCATAATAAATAATCGAGATCTCAGCATTGATCAAAATAATCGGGATTATCATTTTGGCCATAATTGTGCAGCTCTAGCGGTGCATCAGGACTAAAACAAGTCTCAGGAGTGATGGTCACAAGTAATCCTGTTCATTATTTTTCTATATTATATCTGTTAACACAAGTGCATTGCAGTGGAACATGATATTTGATTACACCTCATTTAATCCTCTAATTTTTTGTTGTTTTTTTTCCCCCTGTCCTAGCAGCTTACCAAATATCTCTCCATTATCCCTTAGAGAGACGTGTATAATACAACACGTCTCCAGCCGGCAGAAGGCACATCTCCAGCCATAGACTGAAGAATATATTCCTTCTCATAGGAACATAAATTGCATCCTTTGTTGGAGTATCAGGCTCTTCTCTTCTCTTCTCTTCTCTTCTCTTCTCTTCTCTTCTCTTCTCTTCTCTTCTCTTCTCTTCTCTTCTCTTCTCTTCATTTCCTGACTTCCCTGTCATTTTCTCAGCACTCCTTCTCTGTGTTATTTACCAGTTTCATTTAATTACCTACCATCACTCATCAACTTTCTGGTTCTCTTTTTACCTTACAGCTGACATAGCTTAGACACACACACACACACACACACACACACACACACACACACACACACACACACTGTCTGCCTTCTACAGACCTTAATTTTTACTAGTGTGGTAGTGTTATTAGACACTAAAATGATTCAGTTAAGCTGTACAGATATGAGTTGTTACTCTGTTTATAAGCATTGTATTATTATATAAGGTTATTTTATAACTCCTCCTTCTTTAATTGAGTGTCTTGGGGGTGGCTGTGGCTCAGGTGGTAGAGCGGGTTGTCCACTAATCGTAGGGTTGGCAGTTCGATTCCCAGCCCACATGACTCATGACGAAGTGTCCTTGTGCAAGACACTGAACCCCAAGTTGCCCCTGATGGAAAGTTAGCACCTTGAATGGCAGCTCTGCTACCATTGGTGTCTGTGTGTGTGTGTGTGTGTGTGTTTGAAAGGGTGAATAAGACACAGTGTATAGTGCTTTGGATAAAAGCGCTATATAAGTGAGCCATTTGAAAAAAAAAAAAAAATTTATTCAATCTTGGCGGGAAAAGGGCGAACAAATCTCTGCAAGGCCCTCCAGGACCTGAATTTGACAGTACTGCTTTAGTTAAGATATCAGTGTGTAAGCTGCATTGAGTGGCTAAAGCATTGTTTTTCTTCTATAGAAGTGTATTATAGAGCAGACAAACATGTACACCGTCTGTTCTTACCATGGAGATTATTAAAAAATGCTAAGGCTTAAATACATTCTTTGTTTGTAAGAATGGCTTCCAATTAGTGTGTGTGTGTGTGTGTGTGTCACACCTGGTGCTTAGACTCACTGCTTTTTAATGACACACACACACGTACACACGTACACACACACACACACACACACACACTTTGACTCTGTTATATGACACTTTTGCACCTTAGGACAAATCTCAAAAATATTCAGAGGATTTGTCATCAATTAATCAACCTCAGTAATGGACCACTATACTTAGAAGTTTTAGAAGTTGAAAGCTTTTAGAGAAAATTGTAACTTTTAAACCTTTATTTAAATGATTCATGTCTTTATAATTCCATAACTATTCACTAATCTCTTACAGACCGAGAGGTATGCCTGTTAAGACTGGGGCTGGTTGGGTTAAGAGTGATTACATTATGAGTGTGTGTGTTTTACTGTGGGTGTGTATGTGTGTTGTCATGGTACATGGCTTCGGACACTGAAACTTGCCATGAATAGTTAAATAGTGTTATCCTGCCAAAAGTTATCTATAAAAGTTATCGTACAGTTTGAATTTCAATTTTAAAAGTAAACATTTTGCAGGACAGGACCCTTTGTTTGTGAACCCTTCAGAATTTACTCATAAAATGTGGTCTAATCATTATCCAAGCTATAATAATAGACAAATTCTGCCTCATGAGAGAATATACACTATATGGCCAAAGGTTTGAGGATGCCTGACCATCACACCCATATGTGCTTTGTGAGCTTTCCATCCCAGATTTAGTCCCTCTTTGCTGTTATAATAACCTCCAGTCTTCTGGGAAGCTACAGGATTTTGGAGTTGGCTCTGGGGATTCATCTTTTCAGTCACAGGAGAATCAGTGAAGTCAGCTACTAGGCCTGGGGTGCAGTCGGCATTCCAGTTCATCCCAAAGGTGTGCAGTGGAGCTGAGGTCCACTGTGTAGGCTAAATGGCGCACTTATATAGCGCTTTTATCCAAAGCGCTTTACACTGTGTCTCATTCACCCATTCACACTCATACTCACACACCAATGGTAGCAGAGCCGCCATGCAAGGTGCTAGCTTGCCATCGGGGGCAACTTGGGGTTCAATGTCAAAGGACACTTTGGCATGTGGAGTCATCCGGGCCGGGATTTGAACCACCAACCCTACGATTAGTGGACACCCCGCTCTACCGACTGAGCCACAGCCGCCCTCAACTAGAAGGCTAGTTGAGTTCTTCTGCTCCAACCATGGCAAAACATCATGGAGCTTGTTTTGTATACGGGGCATTGTTATGCTGGAACAGGTTTGGGCCTCTTAGGTCCAGTGAAGGAAAATTGTAATTCTACAGCATACATTCTATTCAATTGTGTGCTTCTAACTTTGTGGCAGCAGTTTGGGGACTAGCCACATGTGGGTGTGATGGTCAAGTGTCTACGAACTTTTGTCCATATCGTGTAGTATTAAAATTACAAAATGAAAATTGGACTATTTAACAAATCAGCTATTTTTATAGTATCTCCTCTCTTTAATATCTATTAATATACCAATATATATAATGTACTATACTGAAATCTGGGCAGATTGTGGTGTTGTGTTGTTCTGCTCTGGATGACAAAATGTGTACATATATTTCTGCATTAATGGTGCCCTCACAGATGTGCAAGTTAACCATGCCATAGACTCTAACACATCCCATACCATGAGAGACGCTGGCCTTTGGACCTGATCCTGATAACAGATTTAACGGTCCTTTTCCTCTTTGACCCGGAGAACACTGGAGATGGCTGTTTTGTCCAAAATCTTTTTGAAATGTTGACTCATCAGACCACAAAACATGATTCCACTGTGCTACTGTCCATCTCAGATGAGACTGAGCCCAGAGAAATCGGCAGCGCTTCTGGGCAGTGTTGATGTATGGCTTCTGCTTTGCATAGTAAAGCCTTAACTTGCATTTGTGGATGCAGTGGTGAATGGTGTTGACTGACAAAGATTTAACAAAGTATTCCCGAGCCCATGTCAGGATATTCATTACAGCATCATGGCAGTTTTTAAGACCGTTACGTCTGAGGGATCGGAGATCTTGGCCTTTACGCACCAAGATTTGACTGGATTCCTTAAATCTTTTAATTATATTGTGCACTGTAGAAGGGGAAATGCCCAAAATCCTACTGATTTATCTTTGGGGAATGTTGTTTTCAAAGTGTTCATCTGTTGGCAGATTGGTGAGACTTGACCCATCCTTGCTCTTGAAGGACTAGGCCTTTTTTGGAGGTTTCTTAAATACTATGATTAGATGATTAGATGAAATACTATGATTAGATGATCCTCACCTGTTTTACATCACCTTCTTATTTCAACTTGTCACATTGCTATTAGTCCTAAATTGCCCTTGTCCCAACTTTTTGGGAACGTGTTGCATGCATCAATTTCACTATCTTCAAAAAACTATGCAGTTGATTAGGTACAACATCAAATACCTTTATACGTTCTTGTTTAACTACAAGTCATTTACAATCATCACTCCTCAATGTTTATTCCCATAGAAATTTTTATTAGAGATTTTGCATTTTACACATTACGACATATCACAACACCACACCCAATAACCCAAACAAAACAACCACAGCCAAAACAAAACAAAACAAAAAACAAAAAGTGTGTGTGGGTGGGAATAAAAAAAAATAAATAAAATAAAATAATTAAATATAATTTAATTTTTAATCTACCTCCAGGGTGCGTGCATCATTGAAGTAGGTAAGGAACTATTGCCATTTTCCCAAAAATGAGTCTCCCTAACCTCTGATATTATACTTCATTTTTTCCAGCTTCAAAAAAAAAAACATTAAATCTTTAAATCAGACTGATATAGAGGGGGGTTGTGGAGAGGTCCATGACAACAATATTCTGCGCCGAGCAAGCAACGATGCAAAGGCCACAACACTAGCTTGTCTAAGGTTCAGCAGTTCTGCAGTTTGGGACAGAGTGCAAACATATGACTCAGGTTACACGGTGAAAGTTTACATTTTTCACACATGTCAGGAACATTGGGATATTTTTTAGACAGTTTACTCCTAGAGAGGTGAGCTCTATGGACCACTTTAAATTTAAGTCTCGCACATGACGTGGTGGTCCGTATATTATCTAACGCTCTGCCCCAGTAATCATCCTCAAGCTCCAGGCCCAATTCTTTTTCCCAGGTACTAATGGTTTTGATATTGTAAGAATCGTCCTGTGACCAAATCGTTGCATATATCTATGAAATAATGCCCCTCTTATGAGGATTCAGCTTGAACACCTCTTCCCATGCAAACTTTGTAGGGAGGGAGGGAAACCCAGTGAATAGGGAGGAGACACAGTGCCTAATTTGAAAGAAACGGAAAAGGTGAGATGGAGGCAGGCTGTTAATGAAAAGATCCTCAAAGCATTTCAGACCCTTCTGTTCCCAAAGAGAGAATGTGGAGTCTATAAAGGTGGGGGGAAAGAGGTGGTTAAAACATATAGGTGCCATGAGGCTGAGACAGATTTAAAATGACGACGAAACTGATAGAAAATTTTCAGGGAGGTACATACTATAGTATTATATGTGTATTGTGAAAGGGCTACAGGAAGGGAGGAGAACACCAGAGCAGGGAGGGAGGTCAAATTGCAAGACTGTGCTTCTAAGTGGCACCATGGAAGAGAGGGGGCCTGCACCCAGAACACCAGTTTCTGAATGTTAGCCACCCAATAATAATACATGAAATTGGGCAAAGAAAGGCCACCACTCAGTCGACTCCTCTGAAGTAAAAATTTGGAGACCCTGGGAGTTTTTCCTGCCCAGATGAAAGATGAGATTAATTTGTCTATATTCTTAAAGAAAGATTTGGGTAAAAACAAAGGGATGGATTCAAAGAGGTAGAGGAATTTTGGAAGAATATTCATTTTAACCGAGTTTATTCTACCAAGAGGGGATAGTGGTAGAGCTGCCCATCTTTGAAAAGCTGACTTCATGTATAAGTTTAAGGGTGTAAAATTCGCTGCCATTAATGCAGAATAGGAATGAGTGACATTAACTCAGAGATATTTGAATTTTGAGTGCTCCAAGCGAAAAGGTATTTCAGTCTGTTTTATCTTTTGGCCAGATTGGTTTATGGGTAAACATTCACTCTTTGGTAGGTTCAGTTTATACCCGAAAAATGTCCCAAAGTCATTTAATACGCATATTATTTCCGGAATAGATGAAATTGCATCTGTAACATAAAGTAGTAAATCGTCGGCACACAGCGCTAGTTTATGTTCAATTCCTTTGCAAACTATACCCTGAAATACAGGAAGAGTCCTGAGCATGATCAAGAGAGGCTCAATCGCTATGGCAAAAAGTAACGGAGACAGGGGACATCCCTGGCGCGTACCCTGTGACAAAGTAAAATAGTCAGACTTAGCATCGTTGGTACATATGGAAGCCTGCGGTTCCGCATATAACAAACGGACCCACGATACCAGCCCCTCCCCAAAGCCGAACCTCTTGAGCACTGTGAAAAGATATTCCCATTCGATCCTATCAAACGCCTTCTCTGCGTCCAAAGAGATTACCACGTCAGAGGAGTCGCTGTTCTGTTTCGAATATAAAATATTAAATAGAGTACGAATGCGGTCCTTTTACAAATCTGGTTTGAAATAATGTTAGGGAGAACCCCCTCCAAACGAGAGGCCAAAAAATTGGCTAAAATCTTAACATCGACGTTGAGGAGGCTAATAGTTCTGTATGAGGTACATAATGTTGGGTCCTTCCCATCTTTGAGCAACAAAGTTATAGTTGCTTGTCATAATGTTTGTGGCAGCGCACCTAGTTCTAGGGACTCCTTGAATACAGCCAGGAGTAATGGGGCCAATGAGACATGGAATTTCATATAAAATTTGGAGGGAAACCCGTCCGGACCAGGTGATTTTCTAGATTGTAATGAATTAATTGCGCGAACAATCTCATCCAAAGTGATGGGACTGTCAAGTTCAGATGTCAATAAAGGGTCAAATCTGGGAAAATTAATATTTCAAAAAAAAAAAATGGTCCATGTTATCTGAGTTGTCAGGAGCTTCAGCTGTCTATAAGGAGGAGTAAAACCTTTTGAAAGTTTAATTAATTTCTGCAGGATCCGAGGTTAATACACCACTGGATTGCATAATCTGAGGAATAGAGCATGAAGCCTCTCGGCTACGCAGTTGGTGAGCCAACAACCGACCAACCTTATCCCCATAATTATAGTAATTAACAACAGCCTATGTAACATAGCGTATGTAACAACAGCCTCTCCGCCTCACCTGTCGATAACAAATCAAACTCCGCCTGCAAATTAAGCCTTTGCTTATGCAGCTCAGGGGTCGGGTTGGATGCATATTGGTCGTCAATGGCCCGAATATGATCAGATAACTCTTTTATTATTCCTGCGTTGCTTATTGGAATGAGCAGAAAAATAGATTATCTGTCCCCTTAAGAAGGTTTTCAGAGTTTCCCAAAGTAAAGAGTAAGAGATAGAAGCAGTTTTATTAGTGAGAAGAAAATCCTCTAACGAAGTAGAGATATACTTGCAGAATGCTGAATCGGATAGAAGAAGAGAGTTAAGTCTCCATGGTGGGCGAAAGGCGCGATGCGAAGGTAGAAGAATGTCAAGACTTAGAGGAGCATGGTCTGAAATAACGATTGGTAGGTATTCAGAGTTTACAACCTGAGAAATTAGAGAGTTATTAATAAAAAAGTAATCAATACGGGGAAAAGATTTATGCACGTGAGAAAAGAAAGAATATTTCCTCACTGTGGGGTTTAAATACCTCCATGGATCAATGTAGCCATTCTGAACCATAAACTCAGAGAACACCTTTGCCATCGTAGAGGGAACCCTCGCTACAGCGCTAGATTTGTCCAAAGCTGGGTCAATAACACAGTTCAAATCTCCCCCAAATATCAAGAGATGTGTGTTCAAAGCAGGAGTTTTGGACAACAAAT
>JAFFST010046101.1:116281-139194 GCA_022414735.1 Noturus placidus | reverse complement strand
ACCATACAGCAGTTTAACAGGACAGGTTCCACTCAGAACAGGCTTCGCCATGGTCGACCAAAGAAGTTGATTGCATGTGCTCAGCGTCATATCCAGAGGTTGTCTTTGGGAAATAGACGTATGAGTGCTGCCAGCATTACTGCAGAGGTTGAAGGGGTGGGGGGTCAGCCTGTCAGTGCTCAGACCATACGCCACACACTGCATCAAACTGGTCTGCATGGCTATTTTCCCAGAAGCAAGCCTCTTCTAAAGATGATGCACAAGAAAGCCCGCAAACAGTTTGCTGAAGACAAGCAGACTAAGGACATGGATTACTGGAACCATGTCCTATGGTCTGATTATTTGTTATAGATGGTGTCAAGCGTGTGTGGCGGCAACCAGCTGAAGAGTACAAAGACAAGTGTGTCTTGCCTACATTCAAGCATAGTGGTGGGAGTGTCATGGTCTGGGGCTGCATGAGTGCTGCCGGCACTGGGGAGCTACAGTTCATTGAGGGAACCATGAATGCAAACATGTACTGTGACATACTGAAGCAGAGCATGATGAGTATGCAGTATTCCAGCATGATAACGACCCCAAACACACCTCCAAGACGACCACTGCCTTGTTAAAGAAGCTGAGGGTGAAGGTGATGGACTGGCCAAGCATGTCTCCAGACCTAAACCCTATTGAGCATCTGTGGTACATCCTCAAACGGAAGGTGGAGGAGCACAAGATCTCTAACATCCATGAAAAGATTTCATAAATATTTACAGAAATGTGAGGGGTGTGCTCACTTTTGTGAGATACTCTGTGCGTGTGTGTGTGTTGTGTGTGTGTGTGTGTGTGTGTGTGTGTGTGTGTGTGTGTGTGTGTATATGTATATACTGTATGTGTGTGTGTGTATATATATATATATATATATATATTCTGAGGAGGTTACGTAATACTGTAAATGGTTAAAGCAAATCCCTGTTCCCAGTATCAGTTTAATAAAGATGGGCACTTTAGATCATAAGTGGTGTTTTTCCTTCAAACAAAACAAGCCAATGGGCTTTTAATTCAGCTATTCCGATCTGATTTTTGACTCAGCCTCATGCTTTGTTGTGTGACCTTTGACACAAGCCTTCTTTTTTGTGTGTGGGTGAAAGGTAGCTGATGACACAGAGGTTGGAGGAAGGACAGAGACAATACCAAGACCACATTAGAGATGAATGTGCTGTCGTTTCCCTGGGATTTCCACTATTCTATATTAAAAGTGTGCGCTGTGGCTGTGAAGGTATCAACATCATCCAACATCTCTGCAGTTCATTATCACTGTAACATCAAGGTTAACTCTTTATTATTAGTGCACACTACAGAGTTCATCTGAATCCCACTTTAACATTAGTCTTTCATCATTCGTGGGAAGTGAGCACATTCTGCATTACTACATTAAACCAAACACTACATTTTATGAAGAAGCATAAAAAAAGATACTTTTTTTCCAAGCTAAATAACTTAACTGACTTAACCTTCCTGAAATCCTGGGCTGCTTGACTTGGCCTGCAGTCCCGCTGCATTCGTTTTGAAAGCTACACATGGGAAATGGTCAATATAGGAGCAGCTTAGGCAGAACTACTGCTTTCTTGTGCCTTATGATTACACAGATATGATTGTGGTACAACACCATGAGCAGTTAATAGCAAATAACTATAGAACGTTAGTTCACATGATTACATTAACCTTGCTAGCCATGCATTTTTTTACGATCATCTTTTAAAAGTGTATTCTGTTTGTATTTTTTCTTTCTTTCTTTTCACTTTCTTTTACCATGTACTGAGCTTGGGGGATCAAATCATTGACAGAATTGAAAAATGGGAATGCCACAGGCTTTTCATAAGCATGATGTATTGAAGCCAATTTGCTAAATTGCACACAGCCGCTCTCTACCTGCAAGCTATGTGCATGAACAAACTGGCCAGGTTTTACTGAACTTTTGTCAACTATTTATTTTCCTATTATATTTATTTTCCTATTATTGCTTCCAGACGAGAAATCTGGCCAGAAAATGAGCATCAAAGGTTTTCAGGTTCCTTAAGGTAAAAATCCCCCCGCCCTCAGGTTTCTTATTTCTACTCAGATGAACATGAGTTCATAAAAAATAATATCTTTCTTGCCATACAATCATATTCCATTTATATACTGTATAAACTGATAAAACTACACCTAGTTAGATTTTGCTATGGACCTGGGGTTTTAATGTACATCTCCTTAAATTCCTGATGCATGGCAAATCAATCTGTATAACAGTACATTTGATAATGATTGCATTATGCTGTCTTCAGACGAAAGTCATGTCTATAGTCTATTATGTACATACTGAAGGGATGCAGATTAGGAAGGGGTTTATCCTGTTATGCCATGATGTATTATGTAACTTTGTTTTGCCCACTGGAGTAAAGCCATGCTCCTCGCTGTGATATTGATTTGAGATGGTGATGCCCACCTCCAGTGTTCCTCTGTCCCTCAGGGTAGGAGACACAGTTGTCACCTGCCATTTACACTTTCCCACACTTCCAGACCACTGGCTCTCTGCTGTCTGCCAAACTCACACTGACAGCACTGCCAGAATGGTGCCTGCTGCTGCCAAGTGGGAATTCAGTTTTAAAAATGACAGGAGCCAGCTCAGGAGCATTAATGTGTTGTGTCAGTATATTTGACACTGGGTTGCCTTAGGCCTGTAGCTTGAATACACTGGCTGCTGCCCAGTCCATACAAGTGAAGGACAGCTGCTGTAATATAACCTGTGGTTTGTGTCAACTTTATTAAGAAAAAAAAGCACATACCAAAGCCACTTCTGCTTCATATATGACCAACACATAACCGATCAGCTGGACTGTGCTAAGGTCATGTACTGACTCATGAGTAAGAATGTCTGGGTTGTTCTGCTTTTTCACCCTTGCGCTTATTAGTAATCCTCATTTCTTTGAATAAACTGGGCAGAAGTTATTTCCCAGCGTCATGCATTAAGTATCCTGGGGTTTAATGCAGAAATGATGGAGTGATTTTATTGGAGCCGTGTACAGTATAGCTGAAACAGAGCAGCATTGACAGGTCACTTCATCTTCATGTCTGCATTTCTGACTATAGACTGACTTAAAGCTCTCTGAGGTGGTAACCAGCTGTCAAATATTCTGCAGGACAACTGCTCACAAGCTGAGACCCCTGCTGTGTGGTAAACCATTTACAGACTGTGTCGAATTTTATTTACTGCACTGAATGACTCCAACAAAACTCCAACATCGTGTGTATCAGTCAAAACAAACTCCAACATTGTGTGTGTATATAGAATTAAATTTTACATGCACAATATTCTCGAATTTTGCTTGAGTGGAAAACTTCACTTTTCTAGTTAGAAAATATTACGGACACTAAAATCACAAAAAAAAAAAAAAATAAAAAAAAAATAAAAAAACTTAACATACCACAGAGACATACTTTAAAGTCTAAAATAAAAGTTTATTTTATTTAATCTCAGGTTTAGTGACCTACACGAATATTGGCACCCTTGGCAATATGAGCAAATGAAACTGAAAATTTGTATTTATTGTTTAACCCTTTATCACAAAATTGCAAACTCAACACAGGTTTATCAAAAATAAACTTTTTTTTTGCTACCTCCCTTTGCCAAGATAAAAGCTCCGTGTCTTCTCCTATAATGCCTGATGAGGTTGGAGAATACGTGGCAAGGGATCTGAAACTGTTCCTCCATACAGAATCTCTCCAGATTCTTCAAATTTTGAGGTCCACACTGGTGAACTCTCCTCTTCAGTTAGATACCCCACAGGTTTTGTATGGGTTTCAAGTCATGGCCTTGACAGGACCTTAATTTTGTGGTCAGTAAACCATTTTTGTGTTGAATTTGATGTATCTAAATACATCAAATATATACAGTAGACAATTTTTCACAGCCTTTCTTGTTCATATTTACCAAGTGTGCCAGTATTAGTGGAGGGCGCTGTAGTTGTATTAAATACACTTAATGATGCTTTCCAGTTTTTCTAGTGAATTAAGTGTGCATTTCTGTTAAGCTCAATTTAATAATGCAATATCTTAAATGGAAAAGCTTATAACAAGGCGATAGACTTTGACGCAATTACTATTTACATAAGAATACAAAAATATATATTCACAAGAGACGGATCAAATTTACAGTAACCAGCTCTATACAATTACAAATAATAATTTCTATAAAAAGCCATTTAAATAATCTTCCAGATCAAGTTTTCCAGAGGAAGCACAATGAGTCCTTATAGTGTAGGTGTTTATGAATGAAAGAGAGAGATGTCTTCATGAGATTCATTCTCATGTAGGCCCATGACTGTGCCTGTCCAGTGTGGCCTGCTGTCTGCTTGCTCTTCCTGATGGAGTTAAACTTGGTAACTAACTCGTGGTCACATGCCTAGAGCAGAACAAGTACACAGAGGGGACAGTTAGTGAAGCTCCTTTGGATATTAGCTGTAAAAGTTGACAAAATTGGTTAAAAAAATGAACAGTAAAAAGTTGGTTTTAATGAACAGTCACACTATGAGGATTGCAGCCTTGTAAACCTTAACTGTCTATTTTAACTGTCCGGATGCTCAGACTGGAGAGCATTCCGTTAGCAAAACACGTAAAATGCAAAGCTTTCCATGAAGCCACTCCGCTCATGGATATGTACAATGTTCATTCTGCATTTTACACACACTCCATGATCTCTGAGGCATGTTACGTTTTGAAGTTAAGAGCACTTCAAAACAAACCGAGCTCCGCTGATCCAGAGACATGTATAGTTATATAGTTACAGGAGTTGGCATTCACATAGCATTTCAGTCACTTACTTGCTAATGTCTTATCAAGGTCAGCAATGAAGTCTTCCAGTTCCTTTGTGTCACCAAGTTTCGCTGTAATTAGAATATTACAAAATAAGTCAAAAAAATAAACTCACTAAAAAAAATAAAATAAATAAATAATATACACATACATACATACACACACACACACATATATATATATATATATATATATTAGAGAGAGAGAGAGAGAGCGAGAGAGAGAGACAGACACAATACTTACTGGTCTCTGACAGAGTTAAACACTTCTAGATAAAAAATAAATCATCTGACAAATACTTTAAATGTAAACATCCGGACACTCACGTTTGGGTGATGTGACTGTGACTGAAGGGCTGGTAGGTGAAGGCAAGAACACAGGAGAGTTGAGCCTCTCATCACTGAAGCTGAAGCTGTTTCTGTTGAGAGACTCTGCACCTGTTGCGGAGAGAAAGAAAGCATAAGGGTGGCTAAAAACATGCGACTACAATTCCTTCCTCTCCATCCCCTTTAAGACGCCCACCCACTGGCAGGATAATTGGAAGCCAAAGGCCACAGTGAACATGGTCTTCTCTGTGAGAAAAACAACACTCCCATCTTCATGTTTAGCTATTCTTATCCCTGCTCAGAGTTCAAACACAAGCATGCTGCTACAGGAAGTGTGCAGTGTGCTCAGTTTTGGCCCTCTGTGTTAGGCCCCACAGAGTCCTGAGTGTTGTGAATGGTGTTTTCTCTCTCACTCGCATCAAAGCCTTCTTTGGCAGAAGAAGCACATGTCGCTTGCATTCCACACTGAATAGTGAAGAACTAAGTGACATAACCATGTATTTTTTTTAGATGTTTTAGGCCACCACAAAATGTGACTACTTGCTCCAGGATTTAATGTGAAGAAAGGCTTCATTACCGTTTAATTTATGCATTTATTTATATAATTGAGTGCGGCTGAGAAATGCATCCACATTTATTTTGGAATTTATTTGTTATACTCCTTTAGAGGACTCTAGCTCTAAAATGACTGGCTCTATTTACAAACAGTTTTATCTAGAGTGACTTTCCATGCAATGTTACCAAGCACTTATGGACTTTAATGTTTCATAAACTGAAAATACTGAGTGCTAGAGTCTAGTCAGTAACGATACTGTCCACATTTAAAACCTGTTTGAAAACTTCTGGAGGAATGTTCTGGACAATATATGCCACTGCAATGAAATATGACATGTTATATTAGATATTGTCTGATAAAAAAGTATAAATCCTTTGTTTTATGGTTCCTCACATACAATTACGAATTCCAGGATACGAATGCCTTTCATTTAGCTAGCTAAAAGGATTCAAGTGAAAATGTGAGTGTTGAACTTGAAAATGATATCCTGTATTCTCCAGACTGCACTGAAAACTACATGTTGGACACTTAATCATGCTTCTTGGCTGAGCTGAGGCTCAGAGGTTCAGACTTTCCACGCATCAGAATCCCCAACATCAGTGCTGCCAATTCAGCCTGTCTGCTTTCAGAAATCGTCCAGACTCCCGGCTCAGACAAATCCGTGAGTGCAGACTGTTTTTGCTTCGTATAGCACCGGCTCCAGAATTATAAATCACATGTATGCACATTATCTAGATCAGGAAAAAAAACTTTGATAAGAAAGCGCTCACTCCAACTTTGAGAGGTAGAGTGACCTGATTATGAGCGAAGCGGTTGTCAGATAAATTGTGAAGGAACACGGAAATAGGTCTTAGATTATATAATAAGGTTTCACGCAAAAAGATATGACCAAGGCCTTGTGTAGGGCCGTTCATTTAATCTACGCACACTGGGGGGGGGGGGGGGGGGGAGTACTATACTGTACTATTCCTTGTTCTTTGGGTGGCACACTCAAGAGTACATCTTTTATACTTTTATTAAGCACTTTAGAAAGATTCGTGTAGTAAACCTTTAAGGCATTTTTAAAAAAGGTACACTATAGCCATGTTTCCAGAAATACACAAAAGATGTATGGTTTTTAAGAAGTTACTATTATTTTTTCCTCTCTCTCTCTGTGTGTGTGTGTGTGAGTGAGAGAGAGAGAGAGAGAGAGAGAGAGAGAGAGAGAGAGAGACCACATAAAGAGTTCAGATTTTATACACATCAGATGCAAAGCAACCGGTCATGTGACTTCACAGCTTAGAGCCAGGGTTTCAGTTAAACAGTTCTTCATTTCTATTCATATTCTTGCAAGTTTGGGGTTTCTAAGTCACGTGACCAAGCTATGAGAAATGGTATTTCATGAGTTCATGTGATGTGACGGAGTCATTACTCCTAAACACCTGAAAATGTTCTGGATGACTGTAGTGATTATGATCATGATCTCACAGCTGTGATGTCACTCACTGTCAGAGTCGCTGATGCCGCTGTCGCTGACGCTCGCGCTGCTCCGCCTCTTCATCGTCTTTAAGTGCTCGTCGTATCGGAAATGTCTCTTCTCAAACGGCGAAGTGAAATCCTCAATGACTGCGTCGAACTCGCACAGCACCGCGTTCAGGTCGTCGTCTTCCTCAAGGAAAGCTGAAAGAGTCGCATTTCAAACTTAACATTCCTCAATAAACTCTACCCAATAAACCACTGAACCCCTATAGGCTGTACCTGTACCTGTACCCTGACCTCAGCCAGGAGGGGACACTTGAACTTACATTTACTCTGAGACTTTATCTTTGGTGACTTCATTCTGGAAGTGTATCCCAAGCGCAAGCCTAAATTATTCCCAACAATGTGTCTGTGGAACGCCTCTTATTCTCCGCAGAACTCTCTCACGCCTGAGCAGCGCGGCTTTGCTTTTAAATATTCTCCGACTTCCGCAGGGGGCGGGGCAGGGGGTGGAGTCTACGCATCGGCGCTCGTGGCTACGTGCCACACTTGCTTTTAAATATTCTCCGACTTCCGCAGGGGGCGGGGCAGGGGGTGGAGTCTACGCATCAGCGCTCGTGGCTACGTGCCACACCGCATAGTCTAGTGCTGTGCTGATGAGTAAAGGACACTCGGCCTAGCACACTATTATTTACGATTGTATAGTAGTATGTTGCCACGCTTCTTTTAGCTTTCCGGTTGAGTTACACTGATTGGCGTCATCGCTGGTAAAAGTGTTGTAAACAGCCAAAGCACATGACTTTAACCCAGGTCCTGTTTATTCTTAGTGTACTTGGACCGTTTTCCATTTTCAGCACCCACTCTTTATTTATTTACTCTTCAGTTTGTCCCTCTGGGGGACCCTTAAAGGTTATATATGCAGACCTTACAACGGTTTTATCCTTTCAGATTACCTGCAAGGGGTTCTCAAACCGTCTGGACCCTTTAAATAGAAAAGATATCCACGTAATCCCCCTTCCCCTAGCACAGATTTATTTTGTGAACATTATTTAACTGTGTAGAAAAAACATTTTGTTTATTTATTTGATCCATAATCCTTTCAACTGACAGAAAACATTAACTCCAGGTTGGCATTAGTTCTGGGCGTTTTGAGTCACTGAGGATTATATGAAACTCATTGGGCGGCTGTGGCTCAGTCGGTAGAGCGGGTTGTCCACTAATCCACTAACCGTGGGGTTGACGGTTCGAATCCCGAAGTGTCCTTGGGCAAGACACTGAACCCTAAGTTGCCCCCAATGGCAAGCTGGCAGCTCTGCTACCATTGGTGTGTGAATGTGGTCTCATTAGTAAGTCGCTTGTAAATGTAAAAATGATATTTCTGTAAAGCTGCTTTGAGACAATGTACCATTGTAAAAAAGCGCTATACAAATGGATAATAGTTAGTAATTTAATTCAAGAGAGTAATCAAGTACTCTAATAAGGACCCAATTCGCCCAAATATAATAGTGGATTGTGATTTCCACCACTCAAACAAAATGAGGAACAAAACCCATTGAGAACCACTGCTATAGGTAACCGTAACCTTTAGTAAAATCAAATTTAGAGGATGTGGATTAATTCTGCCTAACACTGATATGCGAAAACTATTAAAACATTTGTGCTTGTATCGCTTGCTACGGCAGGCCAACGCATCCGAATTGTGGGATGTTTGTTGTAATGTTGAATGTGTAGCGACATCTGGTGGTCCCTACCAACAATTACACATTGACACTTTTGAGGCTCATCTCTGTATTTCGTTGTGAATTCCAAATTGGTCTTGTGATTCTTACTACTCATGAGTGGTGTAAATCTTGTGGTACAGCCTGTATATATTTGCTCTAAAGGTCTTCTTGAAACAGTGGATTGTGACACCTTCATGCCTGCCCTGTGGAGGTTGTTGATGTCACTGAATGTCATTTTTGGGGTTTTCGTCACAGCGCGTACACTATTTGTCATCAACTGCTGTTATTTTACTTGGCTGACTTGTTTGATGTCTGGCTGTTGGTACACCAGTGGTTTCTTTCTTGTTTTAGGACATGCCAAATTGCTGTATCGGCTACACCCAATGCTTGTGCATCTTTTCTCAGCTTCAAAATGCTTTGCTTTTCTCCCATAGACATCCTCTGGTCTCAATGTTGTTTTATCCTTTTTAAGAACATATGCAGTCTGCACAGGTGAAACTCAGGTCTCACCAAAGAGAAGACATTCAGAAATATTCATTGTTTAAACAATCAATCTGACAGGACTCACCTGGGCAACCAGAAACACCTATCAGTCAAATGTTCCAATATGTTTGATCGCTTGTAAAATGAGTTGGTTCATACAAAAGGCGCCATGTTCTAAGTTTTTTAATATCAGGAAAGTGAAAGCTGAAACTCTGCTCTATCATCTCATATTCATCTTTTGCTCCCAAACCTAAATGTCGTCAGTGTATAGCAACAACAATACACTTGGCCTTTCTGTTCCAATACTTTAGGAGAAGACTAGATGATGTGTAAATAATATTTGTTTCAATTATAATTGTTTGGGCTTGTAGTTGAGTATAGCAAGAATTTTATAACATTTATTAAAGTATAAGCAAAGCATCCTGATTGCTAAAGAAGTGCGTAAAGCATAATTCTGAAAAATCTGAATGTTTACTCTGTTTACTCAAATCTAAATTTTCAATGTTCAACAAATGCATTTGTTTATTAAACGAATGCATTTATAACATAAATTCAGACATCCCTAATCAAACACTGTAAACATTTAATTCAACAGCCACAAAAATGCAATCAGATCTAGCTTTGTAAATGTATAAATCTTTTCCAAATAACTCATACAAATAAATAGCTAAATAAATGGGAGAGTAGTGCAGTGTATATTTTATTTAATTTATTCACTAAGTCATTCATGACTGGTTTATTACATAAATCCCAAACACTGGTTACACAAAAACAGAGTGACACAAAATGGATTATTTTCATTGTATTCCCCAAGCTTTTCAGATTCATGGATTTATTGTTCTCATGCGCATACATAGCAGGTTCAAAGGTGCAGTGACATGATATCATTCATTACTTTGCCCTACATTCACATTAACTAGGAGACGGTGTGTTTGCTGATGGTTTTATTTCCATTTTGAAAGAAAAAAAAAACTGATTTAAATGGGGTTTGTCATGTAGTCACAGTTATGTAAAATGACATCAGCAACAACAGGGGCATGATTTTAGGACTAAGGCTGCAGTCACATTACAAGCCTTAATGTTGGGATCCAATCATTCTGCCTTAAAGGTTCCTATATCCTATCCTATCCTATATATAAAGTGCCCTGTATCTCTTAGTGTGAACAGACCTGTGCCCTGAAACCACCTACATGTACATTCTTCAACTCAAGTATAGCACGTGTCTGATCTAGGTGCATCATGAACAACAAACATCATCGTATTTGAGACACAATGCATCATAAGCCTTCAAAAGAAAGATTATTTGCTGTGGACTTAGAGCTTATCAGCTGTACATGATTAGGGTGAGAAGGTAAAAAGCTGCTCAAAACTGACTTTAAAATAATACATTTTTGGTTCACACAGCTCTGAACATATCAGATGTCAAATAAAAAAAAATCATTGTACTGTATATGTGACAATTAAAGGCTTTCTTCATTTAGGCAAAAAAATATCTTTTAAAGGAGGAATTTCAAACTCATTTAGGTGACATTACACTATAATCTGGGCGGCTGTGGCTCAGTCGGTAGAGCGGGTTGTCCACTAATCCACTAATCGTGGGGTTGGTGGTTCGAATCCCGGCCCGGGTGATCCCATGCCGAAGTGTCCTTGGACAAGACACTGAACCCTAAGTTGCCCCCAATGGCAAGCTAGCACCTTGCATGGCAGCTCTGCTACCATTGGTGTGTGAGTGTGCTCTCATTAGTAAGTCACTTGTAAATGTAAAAAATGTAAAAATGATATTTCTGTAAAGCTGCTTTGAGACAATGTACCATTGTAAAAAGCGCTATACAAATTGATAAAATAATCAACAACTCCTCTTAAATGTGTTCATTTATCTGAAAGGTACATTCTGAATGCACAAACAGATTGAATGTATATCACTTAAAAAACACACTAACGCACTGCAATTCATTACAAAAAAAGACAAATTATGCTTGTACCATATATACAGCCCCCCCTTTTATATATGGTTTTACCATATATAAACTATGAGACCCCCTTGAAATTTTCTACAATTTGTAGTGCTACAAATTGCTTTTATTTTCTCATTGGTAAGACACTTGGGATATTAATTTCTGCTAAATTAATAATAAATATAAATAAATGTACAGCCTTGAATTGAGCTGATGTCACACACACACACACACACACACACACACACACACACACACACACACACATAGTAGTGAAGTGGGGAGGAAATCAATATAGTTGTGATTGCATTGGATTGCATTGTAGCCTTGCTGCTGTGAAATCCAAGTATGTATCTCTGCAACCCAAAGCCAGCTCTAAATGTGCCACATATCGAATAGTGATGGCCTATCACTTGTTAACATGCTAGCCCATTGGAGCTGTAGTGCTTGTAGCGCTTGTTCTGTCTCATGAAACCTCTTCAAGTAGTTCTTTTCAAAACACATGGTTACAGTAACTGTTATACTTTTATGGCCCCGAGTTTACTGCTCTATTTTGCCCCCTAGAGGAATAACAGAAACTAGCTCTTTTTTAAATTCAATCAATTCAATTAAAGTCCACAAGACCATTTTGATTTAGAGCTGGGTTTCTAAATTCACATGGTGGGCTGGATTAGTACCTTCATCGGGCCGGTCCCTGCCCGCAGGTTGTAACATTCCAGCAGTAAAATTAGGGTGAGCTTCGAATAAGTTGTTACATATATCAAGTAGTCATGCTGGTAGTTAAGTGTTGTTAATAGATCCATCCCTCTGTGTGATACAAATCATGTTAAGTACAAGCTTTGATAATATTTTACTGCCATTCTTTACACTAATCAGTAAAAGCTGGTCCTATGAATTGATACAATTATAATCAAGCAGCTAAATTTCACCGTTTATGTAACTTTGGCTGATATAATTTTGAACTCTATGCAATACTGCATTTGTGCAAAAAAAAAAAAAAACAATGCTCAGTAAGGATGGTTTCAATCATGCAAGAAAATCAGAGCAGATTTTCTCAAGTTCCTCTGAATTGATGCAGCACATTTATGTCAAATAGTGATTATGAATTATGAAGTGTTATGAATATGTATAATGTGTGATCAAAGAATAATGAACACCTACAGTTGGTTCCCTTCTTACTCCTGACATATCTCTTTGAAAATCACTGAATTCTGGCTCAGACACAACGTAACTGAAATACGGCAAATAATTAAATGCAACAGCACAGTACTATACGACAACAAACAGCATGAAAAGAAAAACAACATTTTTTAAAAAACACTGCAATTCAAATTGCTCAGAATGGATGTGCCCGAGATCTTAAGAATGATATAAAATAAATATTGTATGCTTTGACAATATATACTTTGTCATGCTAATGCATGAGGCATTTTAATGTAATTCAAATGTAAGTTTTTGATCATTTTCTTATGCATCATTTCTGCAACTGTTTGTTTGCATCATTAATGCTATCATGTTGTTCCTTCCTAATCACTGCACTGAGTTACTGGTAAAAACTCACCCTGGCTTTCCAAGAATAAGGAACACCTTTGGTAAGTGCACACAGTTAATAATGCTCGTCCTCTTTGTCTTTCTGTTCTATTAAAAACAGCAAAAAGTTCCCAATCTAGCCTGACCATCTTACCATTTCATCATCATCATGATTTCAAAGCAGTTACACAAAGCCATCGTCACTCAGCAGAAACAGAGCTTCTTCTCTTCCTGCTCGCTGGTCAGGGGTGTTGCAGTGCTTCCACTTGGCTGTTTCAGCCTCAGGGGCTTGTGATTCTTCAGCTTGTGGGCCAGGGTGAGGAAAATGGCATCCACATGCTCCTTCTCAGCGGGGTCCTTGGCAGACGTCTCAAAGAGGGGGAAATTATAGCTGTCAGCTAATCGCTGGGCCAGTGAGGTGGGAACCTCTCCTCTTCCCAAGTCACATTTGTTCCCTACTAAGATGTGGGGCACGTTCAGTGGGACTGAGTGGCGCCTACACTCCTCAATCCACTCGGGCAGACTTTCGAAGGAAGCCAGGTTGCTTACATCATACACAAAGATCACAGCGTGCACACTACGGTAGTAATGTTCCACCATACTCTTTCTGAATCGCTCCTGTCCTGCTGTGTCCCAAATCTGCAACTAAAATCAAATATAATGTTTGGATCAATTTCCTCAAAATCATCACATCACAAACTCATTGTTAAATGATAGCATGATCTTCACCATCCCTACCAGTTGTGATGATTTTAACTGCAGTGCTTTGGGGAAACTGGCTGTCATATGTGCATTTGCGAAGACTGGAGCTCGAGTGATTAAGCAAGATTTTTTTGTTTTACATACACAAAGCATGCCGCCAGGATCTGGGGTGGTCAGTGGAGTTCAGGTAGACTGACTAAGTTACCAGTGTCATCTAGGAATGTCATGACATCACTTTCAAAAGATGATGTAGGCTGTTTATTAAGTGTGTTGTATGAAATTTAACTCATACGTATTTGCTGCTGTGAGAAAGGTCAACAGTGCCCTCACTGTTCTTTTCTTTGTAACTAGCACAGTTGAGTTTTTAGCCTGATTGTCACTACTGTTGGATATAACATTACATACATTTCTCTGAAGGTTGTTCATTCAAGGCATTACCTTACCTTGTTTACATTTACATGTATTCATTTAACAGACACTTTTATCCAAAGCGAACTACAAATAAAGAAATATAAGCAAAGCGATACATTAAGTGGAGAACAATACAACTAGTGCTACAATACAAGATCTTTTATTTCTAGTTCTAGAGAAGCAAAGTGCGTAGAGTAGAGGTGTAAGAGCCAGTGTAGTTTTTATAATTTTTTGTGGGGGTAGGCAAGTTAGGGGTTAGTTAAGTTTTCATGAAAGAGGTAGGTCTTTAGATTTTTTTTTTTTTTAATAGTGACAGATTCTGCGGTCCGGATTGAGGTTGGAAGTTCATCCCACCACTGACTGACAGTTACTTTGAATGTTCAGGAAAGGGATCCGAGTAGGCACTCCTATGTGTCGGTCATTAATGATCGCAGATTGCGTGAGGGAACTTAAACCTCAAGGAGATTGTTGAGGCAGGGGGCTGCTGTTTCAGACAAGGTCTTGTACATGAGCATCAAGGCCTTGAATTTGACACGACCTTGTTATGTAAAGCCAGCCATTTCGACAGTTCAACTCTGTATACAGATCACATTTACACACGTGCTGGGATTCCACCATGTTTTCCTTTCAGAACTGACTGAGATGAGGGCGGAGTGAAGGGATGTTGGGGGCGTGTCTATTAAAAGATTGACAGGCGCCCAAGACAGACAAGAAGTCCGGGCCGGACATGATTTCCAAATGGGATTTGGAAAACACATTTCTCTTGTGCTGATGCCCAAACTATTCACTCTTTTAATAAATCAGTGTTTATCATATTCTAGGTTATTAGTACTAGTCAGAAAAAACGACTATTGCACCAAATCCCACAGTTTATATGTGATGGTTTGCAAATATGTAAGGTAAAACTAGGTGACTCAGGCGTGATAAATAAAGTTTTAATGTTAAACTCTGTAGTAAACTGCTGTATCATTCGGTGTAACACGCCACGACTGTCGGGTAAAGGAATAACGCTCAATAAGGATGTTTTACCACAGTCTGAATTGTGTTCGTTATCAAAATACCGGACAAACATCACTCGCTATGATCACCTTTACCACCTACCTTGATATTTTCTCCCCCCAGCTCAAGGGTTTTCTCTCGGAAATCAACTCCAATTGTGGCTTCTGGGTTTTTAAGAAATTTAGCTTCACAGAACCTATAGGTTAAACACGTTTTTCCAACATTGGAGTCACCAATGACAATTATTTTAAATAGCCTTGTTTGAAAACTGTCCTGAAACGAATCATTCGCAAGACTGTCTCTGTCACAGACCGTAGCGGTATCAGGGTCAGCATTTTGGTGTTCAGCTGCCATAGCAGGACGAGCTCCCGTGAAGTATCGCGAGAACACAACGCGACGCCTGACCTCAGCGAGAGCTCACTTCCCTTCGACCAGAACTTCCAGACGTCAGTGTCAGCATAAATCATCACTCACACACACACACACACACACACACACACACACTCATCTACTCCAATTCCAGACTGCTGGGACTACAGATGCTTCTAAGCCATACAGAATTCATATAAATCAATAATGAACTTTTTCACATCTGTTGTTACCCAGATGAGGATGGGTTCCCTTCTGAGTCAGGTTCCTCTCAAGGTTTCTTCCTCTTAACATCTTAAGGAGTTTTTCCTTGCCACTGTCGCCACTCAGTGGCTAGCTCCGTTAGAATAAATTCACACCTTTAATCCAAATCCACCTTTAATTCGCACATTTAATATCTGTATACCGTATTGATATCTCTGTAAAGATGCTTTGAGACAATGTCTATTGTAAAAAGTGTTATACAAATAAAATTGAATTGAACACACACACACGAGCTACTGTACAAGTTTGAGGCTGGAAAATGACTTGATTAGGGACAACCATATAAACCCCAGGAATAAAACATGTAGGATCCACAGACATTCATTCGTGTTCAGTAACAGCTTTATCCTGGTCAGGGTCACTGGAGCCAATCCCAGAATTACTGGGAGGAAGCAATACACCCTGGATGGGCTGCCAGTATATCTAAAGGAGACACACATTCATTTTCATTACTAATTTAGCTGGTTAACCTAGAGACTTTCTCACAGAATGGTACTGGATAGGAAATGTACGGCTAGCTGTGACCAAATTGCTGTCACGTGGCCTGGTTTTGTTTATTTACCTGGTTAGTTAGTCCCTGTGTTTAAAAAAAAAAAAAAACTAGTAAATTGGGATTTATAGATTGAACCGTTTTGAATTTATTTTGAATATTACAAGATGTATAAATGATTTCCTAAGGTATTAGTTTCAGTAAAATAATGCTGCATCTGTCTGAGTGTGCCTAAATCAGTGATTTTCAACTAGTGTGCCGTGAGAGATCGTCAGGTGTACCGCGGGAAATTATCTAATATCACCTAATTAAACACTGTCGGGTGTCTGTGCTGTAATAAAGTGAAAAAAAAAACCGCATTTATTGAAAAGAAGTAAAAAGCTAGACAGCAAAAACGTAATAGATAGTGTAATACTCTTCTATTTCAATGGGTGGCAGCAGAGGGCGATAAATGCCTGTAAAGACAATAGAATTAGTGCTGCACGACACGTGACAGTTTGGGATCTCAGCTAGACGAGCAAGTGACAGTGATGGAGAAGTTTTTGAGAAGGGAAAATGCAAATGTCGAACAGGGTCCTGGACAAAATTCTGACACAGATGAAGGCCCTAGTATGAGTGGTCAAAAGAAAAAGGACAAGGCGGTGAGCTCGAGGCAATACAGCGAAAGCTATCTTTCTTTTGGATTCCCTTTCACCGGGGATGCGACAGCACCGACGCCGCTGTGCTCGGTGTGTGGTGAGAAGCTGTCCAATAGCGCCATGGTGCCAAGCAAGCTTCACCGCCATCTCCAAACCAAACACCCTTCCGTTCAAAACAAGCCCATGGACTAGTTTCTACGTTTACGTACAAACAATGAGAAACAGGCAACTTTTTTTTTTTTTTTTTTTTTAGAAAAACCACAAAGTTAAACGAGAGAGCCCTCAAAGCGAGCCAGCTTGTTGCTGAACTCGTAGCTAAATCAAAAAAGTCTCCCACTGTGTCAGAAACATGAACACTGGCAGCTTGTAAAGCCATTGTAAATGAGATGCTCGGCCCTGACGCGTCCACAGAGAGAGCTAAAGTGCCTCTCTCAGATAAAGTGCCTCTCTCAGAGAACACCATTGCCCGACGTATTGATGACATGACATATGTCTGCGGACATCGAAACTGGTGTTTTGGAAAAATGCGCATCAGTAAGACATTTGCCTTCCAACTTGATGAATCGACAGATATTAGTGGACATGGCCACTAGTGACTCTTGGCCAACGTGCGTTTTGTGGATGAAGAAACCATTAGAGAAAACTTCCTATTTTGCAAGGCACTGCCAGGAAAATCATCAGGAGAGGAAATATTTCGAGTCACGTCGGAATATCTTGAGAAAAGCGGGCTTGCGTGGAAAAGCTGCGCAGGTGTCTGCACTGATGGAGCCGCAGCCATGGTCGGCGCATCAAAGGCTTCGTAAGTAGGGTCAAAGAAAGAAACCCAGATGAACTGAAACAAGATCGTGGTTTAAAGCTAAACTTTGCTGATCTTCCTTTGGACAGTTTTTGGTTATTTGTTGCCAAAAAGTTCCCCATTTTGGCCAACAAAGCTATTTTGACATTGCTCCCGTTTTCAAGCACATATCTGTGTGAGCTGAGCTTCTCAAGCCTGACTGCGATAACTACGAAAAACAGAGAGAGACTAAGAGCTGTTGAGGAGGAGCTTCGTGGGGGTCTTTCTACCATTCCTGCCAGGATAGCCATTTTGTGTTCATCGAAACAGGCCCAGGTTTCACACTGAGTGAGTATAAATAAATTTAGAAACTAGATTATTAACTATATTTATTGTATGTACTGTGTTAGTGTCATTTTGGTTGGTGGTGTGCTCCAGAATTTTGTAAGTATAAAAAATGTGCCGCGGCTCAAAAAAGGTTGGAAATCACTGGCCTAAATAATTTAAAAGCATTAAAACTGTACATCAGTGTGAAAACAATATAATTCATGTCCTTCAACTTAAAAAAACAAAAAAAAAAAAACAAACAAAACCCAACTGTTTTTGTTTTACATAATTAAGTGTTCTGCATGATATATCCATTTAAATTATGTTTGGAGTATCCAGAACATCTTAGAGCTTAAGTACGTATTATTGTTTCCCAGCAATGATATTAGTTGAAACTGCGATTAAGCTCATTTATTCTTCTCAGAGCCTCCTTGTTATCTATAGTCTTGTGGACGGTTATGAGAAAGGGGAAGGCAGAGGGCAGCTCGACTCTTCGGCTGAGTTTCTGATGGCCCCAATGAAGACAGCGCAGCCTCTCAGCCAGGTCTCTACGACCAGCACGCTCCAGTCCATCCTGCAGCACTTTAGTCTTATTAGGCTTATCCCAAGTCCTCTCATACCTGTGGGATAGGACATCCTACACTTATATTGTATGTACAGAAATAAACACGTATAAAGCATTAGAATATAATTTGAATGAATAGTACAGCTTCAAAATCTTAATGTGTGTTCAGATGAAAGATTCTGTTAAGTGTTGCCTACCAGGATTCCAACATGCTCTTGGCCTGATCCCGCTTCTCCTTCGATGTAGCATGAAACTGCCTGACTTCTGTTCTTGTGAAGCCCAGTTCATATGCAAGAACTGGCCATTCAAAGCCCAGCTGTTTCGGGATATCCTGTATAGACTTCATGTTGACCATACACTTAGCATTGCCAAACCTCATAATGGCACGTTTTCAGGAGGTGAGAGAAAACCACAGTGAACTCAGGAGAAACCGACACATACATGAGAGAAATATGTGGCACCCTTTCTACCAACATGCATTCTACCATATATAAGATGTGTGTAAAGAAATCAGATTCAAAACAAGAGTATATGCATCAGAATAAATCAATCAATCTAAAATGTATAAGGTATTTAATAACTCAAAAATATATTAATACTGGTCTTTATCTGTCAAAATGTAAAAAAAACAAAACACTTCATACTATAACAGCACCAAATTGGCAGCAACAAGAATCTGAGAAAATAATTGATAATCTCCCGGTGTTCATTATCACAGTACCTTTTAACTCAGTAATACTAATACAAATACCATGTAAATTCAAGTAAAAGCAAAGCCTCTGTGCTGGAACATAAATAAAGTCACTTTTTGCCAGTCAAATAATATCAGTACAATGCAACGCTTATCGTCAGGACGAGTCTAAGACCTTCTTTGTCTCTTACGTACAGCCTTGAATAAACACAGATTTCCAGACATTGTGTTTGCTACCAATTCTCATCAGAAAAAGAGCTTGAGCTGCCAGAATCTGAGTCTGCATCTGTCAGTCCAAAGTCCCAGTCCACACTGGAGCCACTGTCATCATCCTCCTCAGTAATGAAGTTCTGTCCTGAACTAAGGTAAGCCGTATAAATGCGAGCAGAGAGACTTATCGAGCCAAATGAAGACCCGAACATGGTGACCACATTTTTCCATGTGTCCCTAGAAGAGTCATACTCATGTATGACAAGCCTGTTTTTGTTGTGATGGACAATGGCAAGAGTAAGCAGGAGCAGTTTGTTTTTGTGTTGCACCACTTGGTAGTTCAGAGCACTGCTATCGATGGGTATGTCCGCGATGCGTCTCCATTCCCCCCGGACTGGGTTATACACTTTTACGACTGGGATGTCACAAAGGCAGACGATCTGATCCTGAAAGACGCAGGCTTTGTGGAGCTTGCTGCGTTTTAAAGAGCCACGCTGGAGCCAGTGGTTTCGCTTGGGCTCGTAGCACAGGATCCGTCTCTTGTTCACTACGTAGAGTTGCTCATTGACTGTCACGACTTGCATCTTGCCCAAAGAATGAGGTAAAGGGGCGACAAACATCCACTGGTTCCTCTGAATGCTATAGCACTCAACCTCCTTGAGCCTGGCATCAGATACAGGGTCCCTCCCACCAAGAATGTACATATGCCCATTGAGGTAGCCGATGTATGAATGCATTCTCCCTAGCAGTCTTTCAGCCAGCTCCTGCCAGCAATTCAGCAAAGAATTATACACCCAGAAGTGCTTCGACAGGTGTGACGCTATGTACAGGTTGTTCTCTGGCGTGGCACAGACTAAAAACGTTTCCATAGGAGAACGTTTAAAGATCTGATGACCAAGATTAATGACAGGAGATGACATGGAGTAGATCTCTTCAGTGTAAGGGTCATAACACATGAACGGCTCATTCGGTCGGCCAAAAAACAGCACCATTTCTTTTGCACTTTTACCAATCCTCTGTTTTGTACAGTTCGTCGAAATCCCACCGCTCTCACCCGTACTAGCCAAATCCGGTAAACTCGAAAGGTGATTTTTAACAAAAGGCTTCAATCGAAGGCTTTCTAAATAGAAGCGGTCTTTCTCTGTGAATAGTGACCATCGGACACACTTGAGGATGTGCAACGCGTCCTCGGTTTCTAAAGGCAGGTTGTGTTCGATCCAGCATATCGCAACCGCACACACTTTCCTCTCACAGTCGATATCAAGGGAATCCAACGTGAGGATCTCGTTCATTTGTTTCATGTCCAGTTCACACAGCTCCTTCTCGCTGGCACAGAGCTGAGCGAAGTGCTTCGCTATGAAGGCTTGAGCTTTGCTTTTCAGGTCCATGTTGTCAAAAGTGTCTGCAAACTTCAAGATGCCTGTACAGTTTGACAGGTCCAGCCTTCTGGTCATGAAATCAGCACAGGCATGTCTGATGTACTCCACCTGCAGCATGTTGGCAGCTGAATAAAGCTTCTGCACGTTGGCTTCAGTGATGGTCACTCTGCCGGTGTAGCAGTAGTCAACGATGAGCGCCATCGACTCCGCGTCCACGTCGTGAATCGTAATCTTGCTCTGAGTGCTCTCGTACAGTCCTCCTGTAAACATGCTTTTGAAATATGGACTCGCTGCCGCCAAGATATTCCGGTTACACTGGAAAAATGACCGCGTTTCCGTTTTGGAGGAGCATCCTGACGTCTCCTGTCCTGCTTCCACTTCAATACGAACATCAACCAGAAGTTGCGAGTCGTAGAAAAATTTCAGCTCTCTCATCAAATTCAGTGCATGGCATGAATCCTCGAGCTCTTCCGGACCACTGAAACAGTTCACGGAAGCCATGTTGAGCTTAACGACATCCAGGTGTGTCCCTCTCCTGTCGGAATGACCTCAACAACAACAACAATGTCCACGATATTAGTCAGTTCTGCACGTGAAGAGTCCCTGTGTCGCCGGTTTACAGGTCTCAGCTTTCTAATTCACATTCCCAGATAGGAGACTATAACAAGGTCGCAGTGCTAGAAAAGGGAAGCGTTTACCTGTCATACAGCGCGGCCAAGTTTACCGAATGAAACGAACTGGGGTGGAGTGACAGCAGCATTACGTTTCCCATCACAGTCGAGAGAAATGAGAGAGCTCTTTGGACCCGCTTGGTGGTTGACTCATCTTGCTCTTGAGGTAGCGACGTCGCACAGCGTAGTCAAACTACCAGGGTTGCCAGGTATGTACAACAAACGCAATTCTTTTCAAATAGCCTCAATTTAATCCGTCTAGGATTTTGCGCTCGCGGAGTTGAACGGAAAATCAAGCGAACACCGTATTGTTCGGAGGAGTTTGTAGTTTTTCAATATCACCGCAGATTTTCTGCATGTTTGAGAAGTGATGCGTCATCTGACGTCATCATAACGCGCATTCAGCCAAAGCCCTCTTCGATTCTGGAAAAAAAAAAACGAAACAATAGAAACCATGACAGAAATTATGCATGTAATGGTTTCCTCTAAAAAAAAATACCATTACAACACATCAGCTAACCATTAAAACCATTACCATTATTGGTTCTTAATATTATCTGTTAGACATAAAATGCCACAATTAGGGTTAGCACGTTCGCCTCACACCTCCAGGGTCCAGGGTTCGATCCCCGCCGGGGCCATGTGTGTGCGGAGTTTGCATGTTCTCCCCGTGTGTCGGGGGTTTCCTCCGGTTTCCTCCCCCAGTCCAAAGACATGCATGGTAGGCTGATTGGTGTGCCTAAAGTGTCCATAGTGTATGAACAGGTGTGAGTGTGTATGTGATTGTGCCCTGCGATGGACTGGCACCCTGTCCAGGGTGTACCCCGCCTTGTGCCTGATGCTCCCTGGGATAGGCTCCAGGTTCCCCCGTGACCCTGGAAAGGAGTAAGCGGTTGAAGATGGATGGGTGGATGGATGGGTGTTAGCAGGGAGGTCTCATTTAACAACAAACATAAGTGCAAATGGCCGTGCAAAACAATTCTGTGCAATTACAATTGCTCCAATATATAAAAACTCTGCATGTTGCATTGCAAATTTAGAAGAAGAAAAAAAATCTGCAGCAAAATGAAGCATTTCTGGCCACAACAATCACAAAATATATATAATATATAATGTGTGTGTAAAATCCTGTAGATAGTCAACATAACAAACTGAGACAATCCCTTTGCAACCAGTATCCACTACTCTTGTTACCAGGGCACCTGGTAACACTTCCAGCATGGAAGCACACAGCATTGATTGGCTACACACACTGGGTTTGGTTGACTCGACCTATCGTTGTTCCAGCATTCATATCTATCCTGCTGTTTAGGAACGGTTAGCTGGAATAGATGTAACTTGATTTGCTGTGAAGTAGACTTTTCATTACGAATTTAGCTGGTTAACGTATAGACTTTCTCACGGAATGGTCCTGGATAGGAAATGTACAGATACAGTGGTGTGAAAAAGTGTTTGCCCCCTTCCTCATTTCCTGTTCCTTTGCATGTTTGTCACACTTAAGTGTTTCGGAACATCAAACCAATTTAAACAATAGTCAAGGACAACACAAGTAAACACAAA
>JAFFST010046101.1:58992-79576 GCA_022414735.1 Noturus placidus | reverse complement strand
TATATATATATATATATATATATATATAATTTTTTTTTCTTCAAAAAGTTTTGTTGTAGCATGGTGAAGTGGCACAGTGTAACTAATTTCTGCCTCCAAGTTCCAGGGTCCCACGCCTATGTGATGTTTCACATGTTCTCCCTGTGTCCATGTCCCACAAACATGCAAGTAGGTGTATTGGCCACAATATATTGCATCTATAGAGTATTTTCTGATGAAAAACTTGTTATAACTACTGTATAATCCATCCGATTCAATCATCACTAACCTAAAGATAACCTTGGGTGTGTTTTAGTCATGAAAATGTAAGTGCAGACAGTATGTAAAGCCTAAAGCTGACTAAATAAGTAGATCACGAGTGTATCAGCATTTAAGCATGTGATTAAGAAGCTGGATCCACAGAAGTGCATTAAATAAGTAAATGTTTGTGTTTGCGTCAAAGGCCTAGGAGTAACTTGGTCTAAGGATGATTGGTGGTGTTAATACCGATAATACAACCAAAGATGTAGAATCAGTGTAATGAGGAGCTCAATCAACAATTGAACTTTTTAAGAAAATAAGTTGACTGAGCTTGGGCCACAATTATAAACAATGCATGACCAGAATGTGTAAATCATGGTGAAAGATCGAGGTGTGACTATATGAGCAAGGGGGTAAATCCTGGATGAATGAGATCATTATTTCAGGAGAGTATAACAGCTTGTGAAATAATCTTATACATGCAGACTATCTGTGGAGGTCTCAGCTTTGTTTGACTCAAATAAAGTGTCATCTTTTGACATCTAGAACAACATGTCTCTGTAGGTTTTTTATTGCCGTGAAATGGACTGGCATCCCATCCAGGATGTATTTCTGTATTAAGTCCATTGTTTCTGGGATAGACTCCGAATCCACCACGACCCTGATCAGGATAAAGTGCTCACTGAAAGTGAGTGAAAGAGAGTGAGTTTACATCTCATCTTATTATTCAGGTGTTACTAGAGTACCTTTAACATGGTTTTAAAAACAAAAGAGTTACAGTGGAGTTACAACTTTCCCACATGTCCTGTGATGGACTAGCTTCCTATCCAGAGTGTATGCTCACTAGTGTTCCCTGGATAGGCTCCGGATCCACCAAGACTCAGCCCAGGATAAGCGAGTGAGTGAGTGAACGTTCCCACATAACGTTCCCACAGAAGGTAACAGAAATGCTGAATATGCACATGTCAGCGCATAACATTTGTGAACAGGTTGATGAATTATATCAATACAAGTAAAAGACTATACTCCTTGACTGAATTTTTAATTAGGTCCCCTTTGATAATTGCATGTCTTTGCCTGAACAAATGTGTTGACTGAGTTGTAACAAACTTGGTGCCAGTGTAACGTGGCTTTCAGACTCAGGCCATAATTGGTGTGAAAATCTGAATCTAATTGGGGTTAGTTGAGTAATTCTGGCTCTTCTGTAGCTGATACAATTGCAAAAGCTCCACAGAGTCAGTCCTCATTATGTTTATTACATTGTGCATTTTTACCTTGTATGTATCTCAATGGTAGTCTTTGGTGCATGAAAATTCTGTTTCTGTCATTTCTACAGCTCATCACATTTAGAAGTTGTAAATGTCTTTCAGTCAATTGATCTTGCCATGTTTTCCTCTCGTTTTAACAAGTTCTAACTAACATTTTTCACTCGGATTCTTTCTGAGTCATTGCACTTAGCTACTTTGAACTGCAGATGTCGGTGTTGCTTTGCTTTCACATTTCGACTAGTCTCTCAAGATGGGAGAGGGTGATTGTGTGATGGGTGAGGCTTTCACTGATGAAAAATTCTCTTCTGCATATGCATCAAACAAGAAGAGATTAGGCTCCCTTGTTTTTCCACTAAATCATGCTGTATGCTTATTGTTTCCTTTCTGCATATGCCACACTAAACAACCAGGCTGCTCTATTTTATGTTCTATGTTTCTCGCATTCCAAATGATAATCTCATCATTTGTTTTTGAATATTTAAAAAAAATAAAAATAAATAACCTTTTCTCCCATGGCCTGCATCAGTGTAGCAGAAGTCTCTATGTGAATCTCTAAATTTCCTAATTTAACATCTTTATATGTGGTATTTACCGTTAGTGTAGTCAAGGTCATTTGAGAGTTAATACTCACACAATTCCTACATTAGACAGGCTTTTCGTGACTGATCCATCCATCTATTTTCTGTACCGCTTATTCCACAGGGTCGTGGGGAATCTGGAGCCTAGCTCAGGGAGCACCAGGCAAGAGGCGGGGTACACCCTGGACAGGGTGCCAATCCGTCGCAGGGGGCAATCACACACATTCACACACCACGGACACTTTGGACATGCCAATCAGCCTACCATGCATGTCTTTAGGCTGGGGGAAGAAACTGGAGTACCCGGAGGAAACCCCCACAGCACAGGGAGAACATGCAAACTCCAAACACACAGGGCAGTTGTGGGAATCAAACTGGAGGTGTGAGGCGAACGTGCTAAGCTACCGCGCGCTTGTTATTGACTAATGTTAATTATAATTGCTATTAAGTCCATACAGTGTGAGGTAGGAAAAAAAGTGTTTCACTTGCTTGATTTGAGTATGAGCTTCATTTCCAAAACCATCTCACACTGGTCATTTGTATGCATTATGAAGGGATAGGAAACATTAAACATTTGTGGGAACCCTTAAAAGCAACTTTATGACAGAGGATTTCCCTAGAACCCTATAACAAAGCTGGTCCAATTAAAAACCTAATGAATATATAGTGGCACAAGCACTCTTTGAGTAGTTGGATAAGCTGAATAATTAAATAACTGAATAAATTATTTGAAAAAGGGATTTTTTAAATAGTGTAATGGGTATTCGTTAAAGCTACTGGTGCACACTGTGTAGCTCCTGGAGCCATTAATGAGGTTAGATGTAATTTATCAGCTTTATTATTGGATTATTAGACTCGAGCGAAATAAAGAAGGGAAACAAGAAGACGTAGAATGTTTTTTTATTTTGCAGAAATTGCTAGTATCACGTCCGTGCCGTGCGCTCCGTGGCGAAAAACTCGCCCCCGAGATGCTGTGCTGTACCGCTGACGTACTATGGAAAGCGCTAAGGCTCACAAACAACGTTTTTGATGACTTATCTATAGAACATGGGGTAACAGAACTTATGTTTGTTGCATTTTTTATGTCTTTATTAACACAAAACACCTACTGTTATTTCTATCAATAAATAATGTTATATTTTTTCCCTTAGTACAGTTTTAAAAAAATATTTTTTTAGAAATGCAGTTGTGTGATTTGACCACAAAAGAGCTCCACTTCAGTTCAACTGTTTAGAGTAAACTAAATCTGATGGTTTTCTGTCCCAACAAGTACACTTTCACTACAATTTACTTAGAAAAGGTCCAAAGAAATTGAAGATAAAAACAATATCATACAAGTTTCAGCTTTTATCTTTGTCTTAACATCACTTCCATCCATCCATCCATCCATCTTCAACCGCTGACTCCTTTCCAGGGTCACGGGGAACCTGGAGCCTATCCCAGGGAACATCGGGCACAAGGCGGGGTAGACAATGTACCATTGTAAAAAAGCGCTATACAAATTGATACATTATTATTATTATTATTATTATCATAGCAAATTTGTCCATAATAGCAGGGGGAGCACATGCCAACAGCTGGGGATGGTACTGTCAGATACGATTCCCCCTGTGTTCAATAAGAAACAAAGTTCACAAAAGTATTACATAGAAAACTTAATAAAATTGTTACCCCATTTTCAAAATAGTCATGAAATATGCCATTCAATTCTGGAATACAACGTTCTACAATTAAAAGTCGTTTAGTTTTGAGCCGTAGGGCTTTCCATACTGCCTCAGTGGTACGAGCACTGCATCTCGGGGGCGAGTTTTTCGTGCACGCGCGCCTTTTCCGCTGTTCGGGGGGGGGAAACCTATCCCAATGGGGAAACGGAGTTCGACACAACACTGGCGTGTCTCTGACTGAGAAGCAGCAGCAGCAGCAGCAGCAGGAGGAGGGTGAAGTTAAGATGGCAGCGCAGCTAGAGCTGTTACCTGGCCGACCTCGAGAAAATTACAAGGAATAAACAAAAACAAAAACAAAAAAACCCCAAGAGGACGTCATCTGACGCGTTTGAGAGAATTGAGTGTCAGAAAATGAACGCTCGGTCTGGCCTCAAACGCTGATGTGCACACGCACGCCAGGCTGTAGTCGCTGTTGTGAAAGGAAAGAGAAAGCTTATTTCGCAGTTTCACCAGCGGCGTTACGCCGACATTATTACCGGTTTGACGATCCTGGATCTAGAAAGCTTCTCTTGTACTCGTTTGCATTTCCGTGGCGGATATATGGGGGGGAAACCTACTGTGCGCTTTCCGACGGGTTGAAGCACCTATTGATCTCCAGCTGGTGACATATTGATGTAATATATATGCATTGTTCCCCAAAACGATGATGTGCGCTGCGGCAGCTGGAGCCGGCGGCGGGATTCTGTCTTCGTCCCCGTCCATGGGGCTGGGTGTGAGGGTTTTACCCGCAGCTGGGGCCGAGTTGAATTCTGCCGGACCCGGGATGGGCTCCTGTTCCTCCTCAGGGTCCCAACCGGACTGTCGGAGCCGATACCAACTGCTCCTGTCTGGACGAGCTTTGGCGGAGAAGTACAGGAGGATATACACAAGCGCTGTCAGTGATCAAGAACAAGGCATAAACTTCGGCAGGTATGTGATGTCCAGCTCAGTGTTGCAGCTGAGAGTTAAATGTCAACAGTGATCTTAAACAGAACACACAGCACTCTATACAGCTAACTGACCACTCAACACACAGCACTCTATACAGCTAACTGACCACTCAACACACAGCACTCTATACAGCTAACTGACCACTCAACACACAGCACTCTATACAGCTAACTGACCACTCAACACAAGCTAACACTGTGTTGCTAGCACTAGCTAGCGTTCGCTAACTTCCGTATGTTATGCTAAGCAACGTTAGCTCGCGTTTGTTTGTTTGTTTGTTTGTTTGTTTGTTTAAAGCGGATAAACACTCAGACTAATTACAAACGCAGTGCGTGTGCTGACACAATGAGAAAAAGCGCGGGCGTTATTGAATCCTTGCACAAACCGAGACCGAGCAAGCGAGTGTGCTAGGCTAGTAGGCTAGCAGTTCCCCTGGCTCACCAACGGCTCATTTAAAAGCTAGCTAGCATGAGAAATGCCGCAAAAGCTAGCACACGGAGACGTTTTAGCGCAGTATTTGCTCCGCCTCGTGTTAAACACTGTCCTGGCTTACTTAAAAAAAACAAAAAAACAACAGTGTTTTGGTTTGTTTTTATTCAGTCTGGAGCTACATAATCTCTCACTCCCTCGATAATTAGCTGGCTAGTTCACTAGCTGCGGTGTTCCCATAATGATGCGCTATTAGCAGGTTACCACAAACCCGTGCGCTGTTACATTATCGCAATGAAACACAAATTTGCTATATTAAATGATCTAAAAGATGATGATGATGATACAATATTAAAGTTGTATTTGTATTTGTGTGTGTGTGTGTGTTTAATCTCGGAACATTTGATGGGTGCGCCTGAATAGCTTGTCGTAATGTCATCACTGGAATGCAGTTGGATAAGAGTACACAAGCCAAGCTTCTGCGTGAAGCCGTTTCTGTTTATAACGAGCGAGGAGTTATTAAGGAAACATCGTTCTCTAACTCCTATGCAAGTGTAATAATGAACCCTGACCCATGGGTTCTTGTTTGTAATGCGCATAGGCCCTGTTCATTGGTTAGCCTGCGCAGGCTGAACTAGCTTGTTGCCTTACGTCACCCTGTTCACATCGTAAGCGCTGCTGCATCTCCGGCTTTACTTGAACCTTTTCCGACTTTATAATAAAGGCATGCCTTCTCTATTCAGCTAGAGTGTTTAGATAATATAGTAATGCAAATCACGTTCCTGTGTAAGAATGCACGACATACAGTGACGTTCAACACACCCAATATTGTTCCAGTGGACACTTTAAAATATCGGCACTGCCCCTGCACTTCCTTTGGGAGGAGGGGGGGGGGGTTAGTGTGCTCCTTAGATAAACAAGGCAGGGTAAGGATATCAGCTGTCTGTCTAAGTAGGGACGTAGGTCATCCATCCATCCATCCATCCATCTTCAACCGCTTACTCCTTTTCAGGGTCACGGGGAACCTGGAGCCTATCCCAGGGAGCATCGGGCACAAGGCGGGGTACACCCTGGACAGGGTGCCAGTCCATCGCAGGGCACAATCACATACACACCAACACTCCCATTCATACACTATGGACAATTTAGAGACGCCAATCATCCCAACATGCATGTCTTTGGACTGGGGGAAGAAACCGGAGTACCCGGAGGAAACCCCCGACACACGGGGAGAACATGCCATAACATAGGTCATGCACAGCTTAAACTACTCCTTTAAGCTCAAACCACACCTCGGTCACGCCGTGGATGTGTTTTGCATGACTTTCTCAACAGATGCTAGTAGAGAGCAATTTCAGATAGTAGAGGATGTCAGCATCTGATCGCAGCTGAGCTCTGATATCAGTTTCATATTGAAAACATTTATTTATTTATTTTTAAAGCCTGCAATCATTTGCTTTCCAGTTATTTAAAAAGCCAGCCTGGGTTATCTAAGCTGAGAAGCTAGTATACATGAAACTGAATCTCAGATGGACTCATTTTCAATGATATGCATCGGAATGATATGCGTGCAGATAAACAGGTATTCTGTGAATATTGGGATAATCACAACAGACAGTTATCCTGACTTATAGAACATTCTAGGTGGAAGAGATGTCCATCTTCACCATCCACGTACAAATGTTTGTTGACATCCAGTCGTTCAGAGCTTGTTAAGGAGAACTTGCATGGCAAATCACCCTGGCACAAGAGCAACAGGCAGTAAGCTAGTAATCCTACAGCGGATCGCCCCTGTGACGGCATACAAGCAAATGAACGTATTCTGTTCACGTGAATTTGTTATCGTAGCACATTTAAATGAATTCAAACGTCCAGGCCAGGCTGTGTTGGTGCTCAGAAGTCTTACTTACTTATCCAAATTTGTCTATTTTAAGTGTCAGATTCGATTATTAAGTTGACCATTTACTGTGCGTGACATCATTTCTCACAAGTGGTCTTCTCAAAAAGGCTTTTTAGGAAAACAAATAAGAATAATGAATATGAAGGTCAGTTTTAATGTTGCGTCCTTAATATTACAATGAGTGATGTGCATTTACATGCACAGTGATAATAGATTGTTATCTGGTTTTGGTAGTTACCAGGTAATTCAAGTGGATTTGTGAACAGCATATTAAATAGGCTGTTGTCAGCTTTAAACACAACTGTATTTATGCTTAGCTATTGATTGAATGTGTAGCTTTAATCCATCGCTTTGTCAACATCCTTGTGTATACGCAAACGTAACCAGACAGAGAAGCGGTTAACTCTGTTGACTTGAGCTTTGCTTTCTGTTCAGATGACCTGTTTTTAAATGTTTATTCTATATCCATACTAAATATTTTTTAGTTCAACTTGACACTTTAGGCTAATTTTCTGTATTGTAGACAAAAAAAAAGGACAAATTTATTATGGTGCATATGCCCAAAGTCACCATGAACATTACATCCATTGCCAAGTACTGAACAGAACAGAAGGCTCCAGGTTTCGTAATTTTGTGATTGCAGAAATGAAAGCGAAATCAAGCAAACTCTGAAATATTCGGAGGAGCTTGCGGTATTTCAAAACTAATACAGATTTTCTACAGGCAAGTCACGTGACATCATCACAACGCACATTCACATTCCTCTTTGATTCACGTGCTTCAGACATGAGTACAGCTACAGAGGTTTGTTTACCAACAAACATCACTGCAAAAGACCGTGCAATACAATTTAATTTTGCACTTTTGGCCGCAACAATTGCAAAAAAAACCTCTGGGAAATCCTGTACAGACTGACGAGAGTTAATTCAACACCGTATCGCCAACAAAATGGCGACAGTGTAAGATTTTTTTAAAAGCCCATTTAAAAATGGTAAGTCAGTTGTCGAGGTGCATATGTCATGTATTTACAAAGGTATTCATTTAGAAAGATATTTACTGACTGCATGTAAATGGGTTGAACAAAGTATTTGTCAAAATAAGTGTTTTTTTGCATTCACCAAGAGTATTTTTACACTTCTAAGCATACTTAATGTAAACTGATGAGAAGCAATGACATGCCTGTAACTGTGTTATTCTGTGTATCAATGTATTGGGAATTTCTAAGGAGTTTTACTCGCACAAATTTAGACATGCAGATTTGTTGGTTGACTGGTATTTAAAAGAAAACATTTCTTACACTATGTTTCCTGTATGTAAAAGTAAATCTCTTCTTTTGTATTTTAGGGGAAAGAAGGCTTTGACTAAGAAGAAACTGAAGAGGCGGCAAAAAATCAGATCAAAAGTCAAAACAAGAACAAAGGTAATATTTAAAGATACTAAACCAGTTCCATAGATCAGGGGTGTCCAATCATATCCGGAAATGGCCGGTATGGGTGCAGGTTTTCATTCCAACCAAGCAGAAGCCACACCTGAGTCTATTGAAAGCCATGATCAACTGATTAAACAGGTGGATTCAGGTGTGGCTCCTGCTTGGTTGGAATGAAAACCTGCACCCACACCGGCCCTTTACGGATAAGATTGGACACCCCTGCCATAGATTAAACCAATTTTGTACTGAACCCCACATTCATGGAAAAATAGTGATACTTGAGCAGAATATGTTGGATCTGTTTGATACTTTAGATAAAATGTTACAGAAAATGGAAACTAATAAACTCATATGTAGTCGTGACTTTTATGGATATGTATTGTATATATTTTTTTCCTTTTCTTTTTCCTGTGATTTACTGAAGGATGTCACACACACACACACACACACACACACACACACACACACACACACACACACACACACACACACCATGTATAATGCACATCATTGTAGTTTCAAATGCACTTTCCATGCCCCATGCCTGTCAGGTCTTTTTAGGGGTGCAAGGATTGATTAGCTGCAGATCAAAATTGGGCAATTTGTGTCAGAAATCATCTAATACCCTGAGTCTGTGCTGGGAGGTCAGGTCAAGTAGACTTTATTGTTATTGAGCTCATCACATTTGGTGATTGTTTGTTTGTTTGTTGTACATTTTGGTTATGTATTATTTAATGTAATAATTTACAGCCTGTATTCCGCCTACTTGAAAATGGCAACTCCAATGACCTACATTCTTGGCATGCCTACCTTTGTCACATTCTTTTAGTGTCATCTGATGCTGGACACCATGACATGATTATATGGTAATCAACCATAGAAAGACACATTCGGAAGCAGATTTCAATGCATTTCAGTCATTTTGAGAATTCAGTTACTCAGTCGAGTGTATTCTCGGGAGGTGCTAATCTAGTACCTTGAGGAAAATTGACATCCATTCTTGGCTGTTAGTTGTGTTTTTGGCTGTGGTGTGGGTTTTCACCTGATCTTATGTTTATGCAAATCTAATGAGCCGGTAGTAGAGTTAAAAGTCCACTGAAGTCGCAGTGTCACTGTTTTCAAAATGTTCCTATGTAATTGTAACTTGTGCATCCAGACAGAAAAATGGCTTCATATTTACTAAAACTGACTGCAATATAATTAGAACATAAGATAATATAGAACCCTGACTGGTATAGAATCAAATGCATAGTGGTGTCGTTGGGTCATGCTTCATGCAGTGTTCGCTTATGGTGTTAAATGGGTTTAATCTGCAAGCTTGACGTACCTGAAACAGGTGAAAGGTCAGTGCTAAATGTTGATGGAAATGAATTATGTTTATTTTATCCCTCAAGTTTCAATATATGACAGTTTATTGCCCTAACCCTCATAACAGTAAAAACTCATGCTCTTGATGTTTTTTTAGTTCCAATGCATACATCTAATCCCCTCTCTATCAAAATATCGGCTAATATGGCTCTGGAGTTGTGCAACAGAAAAGTGTTTGCCCTATTGTCACGAGATCATGAGTTTGAATCTCGAAGGTGCCACAGCAGTCTATGACTGGGAGTCCAGGACAGTTTTCGGGATGGGAAGGATGGCGTACTCACTCTTCCTTGAATGGCACTAGACAATCATTGGTGTCTGGGTGCATGTATGTAGAAGAGTTTAGTTGGCGCTCTCCCCCAAGTGTGTTCAGCTCCCTGTAGCGTAGCATGAGCAGCAGTTTGAAAAAATGTGCTGGCGTCAGGTGTCCCTGATTGGTAGCTTGTGATAGGGGAGAGTTATCTTGTAGAGGGGAATTGACAACTGAGCAAATTGCGATTCAGGTCATAATGCCTGGATGGTGATTTCAGTATTTGAATGCTGATGCGTCAGAGGGTATTCAAATACTTGTGCGTATCCTTTTGACATACATTCTGTTTTACTCTCTTTTTTTTTTAACCTCCAGGGACGATATGCAACCATGAACGCTGTGTGAAGGCAAATACAAGAATTTCCTTTGTAGTCTTTATATATTGGGGTATAAACAGGATCTGAAGATGCCTAAGCTGATTTATTTATTACAGTTTCCGTATTATATAGGCATGCCTCACACCTCTACCTGTCACCTTAAATCTGTATGTGTATGAGGCTGTTGTCTAACTAGCTTCTGTCAGACACACAACCATGTTTGTTTCAGAGAGACAGGAACAGTAATATGCATTAAAGGCTTGTAAATCAAATAAGCCATGTCTTAGTTTAAAGTGATATCACGGTACTTGACCTGTACTGTCAAGTCATAAGGTTTTGAGATTAGATCAGATAATGTTTTGGTAAAAAATGTTCAGTGGTGTAGTTTTTGTTGGTAAATACATTTTTCAGAGTAGTCATTTCCTTAAGCATTACTCAGACAGTTTCATACCAGTGGGTATTGATAGTGACATTTGTGCATAAGAGTTTGGGTTTGGAGGTACAGGTCATCACTTCCGGATCAGTGATTTAATATCATTAACAGATATTAATCCCTGTATTGCATTTGCAATGCCAGGAATACTATTTTATTAGGCTGTTAGAGCTGAGTACATGCCAGTAAACACTTGCTCACATGGACTAGATATGGGGAGTGGCTGGGTCACGATTGGCTGTTGCTAGACGACCCGTGTAGCACGTCTCCACAGCAACAGCGTTCTTCACATCCTGAACTGAACACCAGTCTTTGGAGGGCAATTCCTGCCTGTGTTTGGATATCCTTCATGCATCACATTTATTTTTCCCAGTGAATGGGAATGGTTCCTATTGTATGTAGTGTTACAATACCATTTATGATACTTAATATTTCTGCTTGGAGATTTATTTGATATCTTTATTGTGATATAGCAGCCAACAAAATTCAAGTGAAAAAAATGTTTTAAGGGGAAAAAGGAAGAACATACTCTTTTATTTATGGAGCATGCGACTGTGGTCAGAATTAACCAATCGCATGTTCAGAAGTAATTATCTTACACCTGCCATCAATGACTACGTTTACATGGACAGCAGTAATGTTAGTTATTGACCTTAATCCAAGTAAGATAATGTGATTAAGGTGTTTACATGAGTCGCTTTTAGAATACTCCTGTCATGTACCCGTTTTACATGTTATAGATCATAATTAGATTAAGAGCCGGCGTCATTACGTCACCGCGCCACGCCGTCCGATGTCCCTACAGAATTTTACGTATCAACATACAGATTGTCTTTGTTATGGTACCGTATATACAGTTTTGGGTGTTTTTATTTAATTTTTTTTACGAACGCTTTAAGTGCAGTTAATTATTTGTCATGCTGTACGTGCAACTGCTTGAAGCTGTCTAGACAACTGCTTGAAGCCGCGGGTGTGTCCCAAATCGTGTAGTTACCGTCTATATATTAGCCGAGATGCATGTATTTTCCCCCACTACAGGCCAATAGTAGGAAATTATGCGATTTGGGATGCGGCCGAACTCTCTTGTTCGCCGTAAAACTGCCATGTGTGTTTGTGTCCTGTCGCAAAATGCGGTGAAAACTCCCACACGACGTTCATAATGTGATTAAGCTGTTTATATGTCTGTAATACACGTCCATAATGTGACTAAGAGAGGAGTACTCCACCTGTCTTAATTAGAATATTGCTTACTTAGATTATGACCTTAATTAGATTAAGGTTGGTCTTTACATGGTAGTTTCTTAATCAAAGTATGATCTTAATTAAATTAAGAGTGGATTATTGTTTTCCATGTAAATGTACTGAATGAGATGATCCTCATTATCTCCAGATAAAGATATAAACTTTTTCGGTAGGATTTTCTTGTTGATTTCTTGGTTTCATCTGACCGCGGAAGCCATGGTTTGCAAAGAGCTTACAAAGCATGTAAGGAGTGTCTTTGTAGAAATGTATTGATCAGGTGAGAAGTACAAAATAATTTCAAAAACATTAGATGTACCATGGAACACTGAAGGACATCATCACCAAGTGGAGAAAATGTGTCACAACAGTGACCTCGCCAAGAACAGGATGTACCGCCAAAACTGGAAAGGACAAAAGGAATAACCTCTCATGGCGACTGCCAAAAGACCTACAGCAGCATTACATGAGCTGCAGGAATATCTGGCAAGTACTGGTCACTGGATGGGGGAAGAAAGAAAAAACTTCCAAGCATGACTAAGTCATCCCAAACCATGTGGCAAAACGAGTTATGGTCAGATGACACCAAGATGTATCTTTTTAAGCATAATTCTAAAAAATATGTTTGGTGCAAAAAACAGCTTATTATCCAAAGAACACCATACCCATGGTGAAACATGGTGGTGGCAGCACGTGAACTATGAGGCTGCTTCTCTTTGTGTGGGACCAGGGGCTATTCAAGATAAAGGGAATAAGGGATAAAGCACAAATCCAAGTCAGAACCCAGAACTAAATCCTATTTAAAACCTGTGGAATACTTGAAGAGGGCTGTGCACAAGAGATCCCCTCATGATTTGATAGGTGTGGAGTATGTTTGCAAGGAGTGGAATAAAATTGCCTAAAGGTGGGAAAATGATCTGCCGTAAATTATCCTGGTATATTTAATTTTTTTTACACCACAATAACCTGTAATTTTAATAATGGTATGTAGACTTTTTATATTCACTGTACATTTACTGGATATTTCTATGAAGGCAAATGAGGCATGAGAAAGGTACATGGTTAATTAATCAGGATGTATTTGCCTCGAGATATGTGGTTGATGGATAAGCAGATTTTTTTTTGTTTATGTTTATCCCAATCACTAGTTCAGTGCTCATGTGTGCTGTGGCTCAATTAAAAGCTGCTTCAGTTACCCAGTTTTGTGTTTATTAATGTAGCTTTACTAGCTATCGGTCAAACTTTTCATAACAGTCTCGGTGATGGAGAATGTAGGTCTAGGATGCCATGTTGGTGTGTTTTGTTTTAAAATACTCTCTAGTCTTTATTATGTTGTACATATGTGTGTATTACCAGTATTCATTACAGTTTATGCTGATAAATAGTTCATGCTGGACAGATGTGTATTATTGACAAAGACAAAAAGACGAACTATACATATAAAGAAGTTTATACTACACAACACACTACGGTGACATTCTTTCTTCACTTCTCCTAGCTTGTTGGGAAGGTTCAGAGTGTAGAGTTAGTCTTGATACTGTTAAGGGAATCCCACACCACCACCAATTTACATTTCCTTTCAGGTAGATATCTGCGAAACAGTGGGATTACACCAGCATGCAGGATTGCTATAATTATCACTAAAATGCCAACAGGATTATTTAGCAGCTCATGACAATCTTTAATCGGCATGACAAAGTTTTATTGTATTAAAGTTAGTGCTGCAGACAGCATGATTTGAAAGCTGCCTAATTTACACAAATATGTACTCTATGTGCAACTGAGGAAGCTGGACTAAAATATTGTTTGTAATTTTTTATCACCGTAGAAACTTTGTAGGGTCAGTGAACAGGCTTTGTTTGTCCGCTCAGTCCAGCTATGATAATGCTCTGAATGAACTCTGGCCACATGAACTCTGAGTCGCATATTGCAAACATTCTTGATCTGGGAGAGAGAGAATGCCATCCCTCGGCATACACTCGACATCAAAGATTTGCGTCACTCCGGAGTGCCCCAGTTGCGATTTGAAACCACATACAAATTTGGCTTGAATGGGTTTTGGAAAAGTGGAAACGTCAGATTTCTTGTTTTTGAATAAAATCCATACTGATGAAATCATGCATCTCACAAATCACATGCTTTTCTGAACAAAACGTGGGAGGCTGTGGCTCAGGTGATGGAGTGCGTTGTCTGCTAATCGTAGGGTTGGCGATTCGATTCCTGGCCCACATGAATCCACATGCTGAAATGTCCTTGAGCAAGACACTGAACCCCAAGTTGCTCCCAATGACAAGCTAGCACCTTGCATGGCAGCTCTGCTACCATTGTTGTGTGAGTGTGAATGAGTGAATGAGACACAGTGTCATGGATAAAAGCTCTATATAAGTGCAGACCATTTAGCATTTATAAAAATAATTTACAAAACCCTTATTTTAAACAGAATTTAAATAAGGCCTTAAGTTATCGTCTGTACAGATTGCTTATATCAGCCTGTGCACCATGTGTCATCTAGATTTAGTCTGTTTTGCACTGCGGGTGTGGGGTGTATACACATAGTGTATTACATAGTGACACTGTATATTGACTGACTAATAGGTTTAGTGATATTTGCTATACCAATGAGAAATAGATGAAATCCTCTTTCATCACTGTGCTGCATGTGTTATTCATGACTTTCAGTATATAACCCATCTCACACAGCCTCCCCCCCCCCCCCCCTCTTGCAGACAGAGAATCTGGATGGAGCCTTTCTAGTCCCAGACATCAAGCTGCACAGTAATCCATCTGCGTTTAATGTATACTGTAATGTTCGGCGGTGTGTACTGGACTGGCAGCAGAAGGAGACCTCCTTGGCCCTGGCGTCCCGCAACTCTGTGCAGAGTGGTGACTCGGACAGTGAGGAGGAGGAGGAATACCGTGAACCTGCTGTCAAACTACCTAAAGTTAGTGGATCACAACATTGTTGATAAGACCCTACTGCAAACCTAATATTAATTTATTATTATAGATTTATTTAGCATCACATAGAAACAGGCCACCTGCCTAGTTGCTATATGAACAGAAACCAATGCAACAAGCAAATGAGTTGGCTTTTTCATCACTGCACTTTCACACACAGACTGTGGAGTGATTGCTGAGATTGTTGATCTTAGCTGAAGTTAGCAAATTAAAAAATTCAATACAATACAGTGGTGTTTTGACACAATACGATGTATGCAATGGTTATAACTACCATCCCGAGTTGATGGCACAGAGAAATATACAATCAGCTGGATGATTAGTTTGGTGATGAGCAACACCTTCAAGAGATCAAGCCAACTCTCCGTTTTTTGTTTTTTTTGTCAGTGTATAGAACGCTCACCGCTGTTTTTACATTTATTCTGATATGTCGCCTAAATACCTTTTTTAAGGAGCTCTGCTAAAAACACTTAGCCGCTGTACTTAAGCCTTTAAGTATGGTTAGGGAATAACTATGTTAGGGAAAACCCTGGTGTATATATTTATAAATGCTTTAGCACAGAAGTAATTCATAGTTTGTTCTTGTTTTTGTCAGATCATTGGTATTGGGCTGTGTGGAGTGTTTGAACTTATTAAGGAGACGCGGTTCTCACACCCCTCGCTGTGTCTGAGGAGCCTGCAGGCGCTGCTGGACATGCTGCAGGGACAACAGCCTGAGAGCTTCCAGACAGAACCTCCAGATGTGCTGGGTAAGTGTTAAATTTTCTGTGTTATTACGTGGGAATTTTTGGTGTGTGTCTCTCTATCTCTCTCTCTCACTCACACACACACACACACACACACGTGTGCAAAAATAAACTATTTGTGTTCTTGTGTGTACAGAATCTCTGTTCCACCTGCTCCTGGAGACCACAGTGCGCAGTACAGGAATGAATGACCCCACTGGTCAGGCGCTGACCGCTCTATCGTGTGCCTGTCTGTTCAGCTTGGTGGTGGCCTGGGGAGACACTGGGAAAATCCTACAGGCTGTATCCGCAATCCTCACCAATAATGGCAGCCATGCCTGCCAGACTATCCAGGTTAGAGCAGCTTTTTATCTGCACTGTGTCAGAATCCAAAAGAAAGATGATTTCTGCATTGAGACATGGATACCTAGGTAGATCTTCAGATAACATCTGAAAAGATAAGTGGGTTTTATAAGGTTCAAGTATAATATTTTGTATAATATTCCATAAAGTACTTGCAGTGCTGTTCTCCAGAATTACTGGCCTCATATTTAAGCGCATTGTCAATGTTTTAAGTCTTCATCCATCACTACTGGGGAAGCAAAAGCACTTACCACACAAAAAAAAATATTGTAAAGGATTCTTAAAGACATAAGCAATTAAAAATACCGTTAGACGTAGTCTGGCCCAGTAACAATGAAACAAAACCAAAAGTCTGGAACATAGGGATGTGCAAGTTAATAAAATTTTCAATTTCGATTATGGTCTCCGATGATTATGAAAACAAAATAATCGAGATGAAATGCTTATTGTGCCCCATTCTCTTTCGCAATGTTCTTGTTTTTGCAATGGTCCCAAGTGCCATATTTCTTTACAGTGGTGCGCTTTCGCCCCTCCCTAAAAGGTCAAATTCACTTTTTGTTTTTAGTTCAGCTCGAGCCAAGATGACAGAAAGAGAGCCTTTGGTCGACAAGAAAGATAAAACCATTTCATCTGTTTGGAAACAATTTGATTTCGAGGCGTTCGATGTGGAACAAAAAGAAATATTTGGTATCATTGGGCTCATTTCCTCTAGCGTCATAACAGCTGATCTAAATACGCCCATTTTCTTTCTAGAGCTCACTAATAGTGAGAAACTACAGGCTGATATAAACCAGGAGACAGAATTTCATTTAAGTTCTTTTCTGGTGATGCAATTTACCAAAATGAGTCATGTGACGTGCTCCACTAGCTTACAATAGAGATATCAATACAGTAAAAAGAGATGTGGAAAACATAGAAATTTTGGGCAAAGGCATTAAAGTACACGTGAAGGCATAGTGATCTAATTTCTTTTTTACAAAATTATTTAAGTGTATATATTTATTTATATATTTCATTTTATTGTACTTTTTTTTTTCCAGGTGAAATATTTTCAAGGAAATACACTGTTAAAAATACAATAAAACATCATTTTTATTTATTAAAAAAAGCAATACATCCATGATGTTCCCAAAGTCAATGAATTAATAATTGATATTAATAATTGAATTAATAGTGTTTAATAATCGAATCTTGATATTGACCAAGATAATCGTGATTATGATTTTTGCCATAATCAAGCAGCCCTACTGGAACGGTTGAAACATTTCCAGGAAGAGGCTGCATGAGTATGCTGCATCCATCCAGAATCACAAAATTGCAAAATTGTTTTATTGATTTTGGGGGTGTCTGATTTAAAAAATGACCGTTAGAGGTTGTTATTTTCTTCAGGGCAGGCTTCATCATATAATAATTCCTGGTGCGCTGATCGTTTTGAAGCCAGTGTTTTTTCAATACTACTTAAAACTTCTGTTTTGAAAATCGTTTTTAAAATAAAAATTTTATTTAAAAAAAATAGTTGAGCATCCGTATGAGTTTAAGCTCAAAAGATCGCTCACGTGTTATTTGGTTCATATGAAGGGTTTGTCAATCTTTGTTTGCTTAATTTGATGCATAACAATTATAGCTTATTATATGATTATTTGATGTAAAGGACGTTGAGTTCATGGTGACATCTAAATGCCGCATGAGGAATGTTTAAAAGGGTATTTTAGATCTGTTGATTCCGATTAATCACCACACGAGTTGTGCATGGGTGTGAGGGAGCATTCGAATGCAGTTGGAAACTCTTGCTTTTTTTTCCTACCAATTAACTATGGAAGAACCAGTTTCATACAGACTGTGGGGTCCCACATGAAGACATGGATTAGTAAGATAGGTGATGAGTATGTGGTTGTGTTACACATTAAAGGTGTGACACACATTAGAAAAACATAATGATTAATGTTTAATGTATAAAATGTTTCAGTATTCTGTACCTACAAGTGATTATGAACTGGGAAATGAAATGCGCACTGCTCCACCAACTTTTGAATAATGTGTTACATTGGTGTTGTCGATGTCCTGATGACTGTTTGCGACGCTTGTCCATCCTTGTATTACTTGCTGAAACTCCTAGTTCTATCAAGCCACTTTGCTTTCCAATTCTGTTTTGAAAATATAGAAGGATTAATAAGAATAACACATTCAGTACGTTTACATGGACAACAATAATCCAATATTAACCCGATTAAGACAATACTCTGATTAAAAAACTGCCATGTAAACAGCAATTATTAATGACCTTAATCCAATTAAAGTCATACTCGAAGTAAACAAAAATCTAATTAAGACATATGGAGTATTCCTGTATTAGTCGCATTTTCGCAGTGTATTACAGACACGTAAACACCTTAATCACATTATTAACGTCGTGTGGGAGTTTTCACTGCATTTTGCGACAGGACACGATCACACATGGCAGTGCTCAACCGTTTTACGGCAAACAAGAGAGCACGGCTTTGTCTGAAACCATGTACTTTAAGGACACAGCCCATGGCTTCAAGCAGTTGTCTATTTGTACTTACAGCATGACTAATAATGAACTGCACTTGAAGCGTTTGTAAAAAAATAAAAACACCCAAAACTGTATACATTACCATAATGAAGACAAACTGTATGTCGATACATGAAATTGTGGAGGGACGTCGAATGGTGTGTCGTGGGGACGTAATGATGTGTGGCATTAATTGAACTATGTTCTATACCATGTAAAACAGGAACATGAAAGGAATTTTCTAAAAGCAACTCATGTAAACCTTAATACAATATTTTCTTATTCAGTATAAGGTCAATAATTAGATTATTGCTGTCCATGCAAACGTAGTCAGTGACTGCTCTGCTGAAAAGGCCAGAGAAATGGCTCGCTAACAATGCCACACTGAATCTGTGGATTACATACCTGCTCTAAATGTAATGAGAAATCTTTGTCAGAGTTAATCAGTACATACTTTATTACATCTGAGTGCGTTTTTGCTGAACTAGATGTTGGCACAGACGTTTTGAGATGCAAATTAGGTTTTGTTTGTGGTTTTGTGTACATGTGCTGTATAGGTTCCAACAATCCTGAATGCTCTACAAAGGAGTGTACAAGCAGTGTTAGTAGGGAAGGTCCAGATTCAAGACTGGTTTGGGAACGGCATCAAGCGAGCAGCACTGATGAACAAGTGGGTTCTGAAAGAGGTGAGCATCGACGAGGGTGAACACTGCCTGCTCCAAACTGATGGATCATTCCTTTATCTGCTCTGTAAGGACGGTCTCTTCAAAATCGGCTCAGGGTACAGCGGCACTGTCCGGGTAAGCCCATGTCCTTGTTTACAGTTTATAATATGTTTACAGTTTATATATATATATATATATATGTTATATGTTACAGCTTATATATACAGTGCCTTGCGAAAGTATTCGGCCCCCTTGAACTGTTCGACCTTTTGCCACATTTGAGACCTCAAACATAAAGATATAAAACTGTAATTTTTTGTGAAGAGTCAATAACAGGTGGGACACAATCATGAAGTGGAACCAAATTTATTGGATATTTCAAACTTTTTCAACAAATAAAAAACTGAAAAAATTATTCAGCCCCTTTACTTTCAGTGTAGCAAACTCTCTCCGGAAGTTCAGTGAGGATCTCTGAATGATCCAATGTTGACCTACAGTGCCTTGCGAAAGTATTCGGCCCCCTTGAACTGTTCAACCGTTTTCCAGATTTCAGGCCTCAAACATAAAGATATAAAACTGTAATTTTTTAAAATAGAATCCACCTGTGTGTAATCAAGTCTCCGTATAAATGCACCTGCTCTGTGATAGTCTCAGAGGTCTGTTTCAAGCACAGAGAGCATCATGAAGAACAAGGAACACACCAGGCAGGTCTGAGATACTGTTGTGAAGAAGTTTAAAGCTGGATTTGGATACAGAAAGACTTCCCAAGCTTTAAACATCCCAAGGAGCACTGTGCAAGCGATAATATTGAAATGGAAGTAGTATCAGACCACTGCAAATCTACCAAGACCCGGCCGTCCCTCTAAACTTTCAGCTCATACAAGGAGAAGACTGATCAGAGATGCAGCCAAGTGGCCCATGATCACTCTGGATGACCTGCAGAGATCTACAGCTGAGGTGGGAGACTCTGTCCATAGGACAACAATCAGTCGTATACTGCACAAATCTGGCCTTTATGGAAGAGTGGCAAGAAGAAAGCCATTTCTCAAAGATATCCATAAAAAGTGTTGTTTAAAGTTTGCCACAAGCCACCTGGGAGACACACCAAACATGTGGAAGAAGGTGCTCTGGTCAGATGAAACCAAAATGGCAACAATGCAAAACGTTATGTTTGGCGT
>JAFFST010046101.1:37167-52183 GCA_022414735.1 Noturus placidus | reverse complement strand
CAGAGTCTCCCACCTCAGCTGTAGATCTCTGCAGGTCATCCAGAGTGATCATGGGCCTCTTGGCTGCATCTCTGATCAGTCTTCTTATTGTATGAGCTGAAAGTTTAGCGGGACGGCCGGGTCTTGGTAGATTTGCAGTGGTCTGATACTCCTTCCATTTCAATATTATCGCTTGCACAGTGCTCCTTGGGATGTTTAAAGCTTGGGAAGTCTTTCTGTATTCAAATCCGGCTTTAAACTTCTCCACAACAGTATCTCGGACCTGCCTGGTGTGTTCCTTGTTCTTCATGATGCTCTCTGTGCTTTAAACGGACCTCTGAGACTATCACAGAGCAGGTGCATTTATACGGAGACTTGATTACACACAGGTGGATTCTATTTATCAACATTAGACATTTAGGTCAACATTGGATCATTCAGAGATCCTCACTGAACTTCCGGAGAGAGTTTGCTGCACTGAAAGTAAAAGGGCTGAATAATTTTGCACGCCCAATTTTTCAGTTTTGTATTTGTTGAAAAAGTTTGAAATATCCAATAAATTTCGTTCCACTTCATGATTGTGTCCCACCTGTTGTTGATTCTTCACAAAAAATTACAGTTTTATATCTTTATGTTTGAGGCCTGAAATGTGGCAAAAGGTTGAACAGTTCAAGGGGGCCGAATACTTTTGTAAGGCACTGTATGTGCTTTAAAGGTTCTGATTAATTTTGTGGTTGTAATCTTTGATCGAATTAAAGTGTTTGCCTCTTTTTCATTTGTTTTTCAGGTCAGGTATCAGATCTGAAGGGGCACTTTGTAACTCAGGTAGCCATGGGGAAAGCCCATACATGTGTACTGACTAAAAATGGAGAGGTGTGGACATTTGGAGTAAACAACAAAGGCCAGTGTGGCCGAGACACAGGAGCCATGAGCCAGGGAGGGAAAGGTAACAACCGGCTTTTCATATGTGCAACTATTTAGTAACGTAGAGAAATTACCTAGGCCTTGTGTGATTTATTTGGGCAGTAATCTGCGTTCACGCCATGTCGTAATGACAAGATTCCGACTTGTGGAAAGTGTTCATATCCTCGTAGAACTCGTAATTACAACCTGTAAACTAGGAATTTTCTTAGAGCTCGTAATATTTCTGTGTAATCACATCTAAATCTTTGTAATAACCATCTAATGTCGCATAAGTTAGAAGGTGTGAAATGTAGAACGTCATCTAGTAATTAGGGTAATTCCGACTGTGTTTTGTCTTGGCAATTTGAATCAGATTTATTTTTCATTATCTGCATTTCCTATTTGCAGCTTTTGGGGTGGAGAACATGGCTACAGCAATGGATGAAGATTTGGAAGATGAGCTAGATGAGAAGGAGGAAAAGTCTATGATGTGCCAGCCAGGCATGCACAAGTGGAAGCTGGACCAGTGTATGGTTTGCACTGTATGCGGGGACTGCACCGGATATGGAGCGAGCTGCGTGAGCAGTGGAAGACCAGACAGAGTGCCCGGAGGGTAAGTAACACAGCAGCAGGACCTCACATTGCTATGAAATGTGCTATGTCTTTGGATTTGTTGTTTGTATATGTGCGGTGTGTGTGTGTGTGTGTGTGTTAATGTCTGTCTGTGGGTGTGTGTGTGTGCATATTCTCTTTAGAATTTGTGGTTGTGGTTCTGGCGAGTCGGGCTGCTCTTCGTGTGGCTGCTGCAAGGCTTGTGCTCGTGAGCTGGATGGCCAAGAAGCCAGGCAGAGGGGAATTTTTGATGCTGTGAAGGAGATGATCCCACTAGACCTGCTGTTAGGTACAGCACCAACTTGCAACTGGTTTTCAAACTGTCCACTACCATCTCTAATATATTCATTCCATGTTGAAGAGCTGCTTTGTTTTTCCTCTGTCGTTTTTGTCATTGTTTGTGTGTGTGTGTGCGTGTGTGCTCCACTGACTTGCATTGCCTTTTCATGCTCATCATTCACTGTCTCCATGTTGTCTCTTGTTTGCCCCCCTTCTTCTGCCCTGGCACTTCTGGGTTGTTTTTATTTTAGCTGTACCTGTCCCTCCCCCTCCAGGTGTCAATATAGAGGAACACATCCAGATCCGACAGGAAGAGAAGAGACAGCGCATCAACCGTCGCCACAGGCTAGAAGAGGGCAGAGGTAAGATGCAGTCATAACATTGCGCACACACTCTCCCACTAAGTCACTACCTCGCTAATACTTCTAAGTTTTGAAGAAGTGGAGCTTTGCAGAGCTGTTGAATCAGGGTATTGCTTCTCTTGGGTCCTATAACTTTTTTGCATGCAGCTAATGTTTTTTTTGTTTTGTTTTGTTTTTTTGGTGGTGTGTGCCCGGGGCTTGTGTTTTTCCACGTACAGTAAATTTTATTAATAACATATTTTAAACAGGAAACTTTTACTTTTGATTCATGAAATAAATGTGACAAACAGAGCTACCACAGTTAGATTCAACCTTTTACATGGGCTTGTGACTTTCTTGTCAAAGTGCCCCCCTTTTCTTATGTGTTTTATGATTTGCCATGTGTTTCCATTTGTGAGATACTTTTCCCATGCATGTGAAAGTTTCTTTCTCCCCCTCATAGGCCCCCTTGTATTCCCTGGCCCCCTTTTTATGAACCAGCGTGAGCAGGCCCTAGCCAGGCTAAGACCCATTCAAGAGTTTAAGCTAAAACGGGACAAACTCAAAGGTACTATGGTCTTCACTACAGATTCTGCTTGGAGCCCAGCTGCCCGAACTTTTCCCCTCACCTAGCACACTAGCCTTCTTTACTCTATCTTCTCGTTTCCTTTTGTTATTACTCTCACTTTTTATTGCTTTAAGAATAATACATTGACCTTTCTCTCCCTTTCTGTACCTATTTTTATACTGTTTTCTGCACACTGTGGTAGAACTAGAAAAATGCATTTTTATTGCTGTTTTATCTTCTTTGTTTTTTTAATGAAATGTTCACCGTGCTCACCATATTTGTTAAATAAGAGTAATCAAGCTGAAATGTGCATATACTGGGTGATCCTTATTTATCCAACTGAGATCCAGAAGTGTTTGTCAAGGTCTGGCTAATACTCGCACAACAGAGTTCACACAAGCAGATGGTGTGATTTATTACAGGTACATTTGGCATGTGAAAACTGTAGGAGGCATTTCATCACTTTTTAAACAATAAGTTCCACTGCATCATCGTTATGAGTAGTAATAATACATGGTTCTATTGGGAGTAATTTATTAAAATACAAATACCTAATAAATAGCCACATCATGTTTAAATACTGTTTCGCAATCTTGCTGGTGGTGGATAAAACCTAGGGTTAGTGTTAGGGCTAACCCTAAATCTACTGCTACATCTAATGTGTATATTAGATCTGATGTTGAGAGGGGAGTATGCCTGCCTCCATGTTCATATTTAAGGCATGCTGTCTTGCCTGCTCATTTAATTAATTAGTTAAGTATGTACTGAGTATTAAGATTCTCATTCGTCTCGCTGGTTTTGATCAGGGCCGTGACAAACTTCTGTGTCTGTGCTCCTCTCTTGGTTTTAATGAGAAACCAATTATCAATAGATTTATTTTTTTGATGTTTGAAATGTCTCCTAAAAGAAACCCACCTAATTAGGTGTAACTTTTCTGTATGTTTGGTTTTATTGTCACTGTTTCATCTAGCATCTTTGTGTGTTTTCTTTGGTTTCAATTCACGATGCATGCCTTTTAATCGTTCATTTCATCGTTATTCTTGAAGCTCCAGTTCTGAATCTCTTTTCAGGTGACTGATTGCCCTGGTCTTTCTCACTGAATAAGGTATCTATATGAGGTGGTTCTCAGCATTATCAAACTGTACTTTGCTTTATAGATGGTAGTAGTGAGCGTGGGGACAAAGATGCAAGTAAGATCACAACCTATCCTCCAGGAGCAGTGCGCTTTGACTGTGAGCTCCGTGCGGTGCAGGTCAGCTGCGGCTTCCACCACTCTGGTAAGCTGGACCTACAGTTGACTAGGCAAACAGATGCTAATAGAATAAATCTATTGATTCAGACTTTTGTTATATGAAATGGTAGAATTGCACAGCACTGTTGGTTATGTTCCCATTTTATCACATTATATTATTCACTAGTTACAAATTGCCTTGCTTGTATAAACAGAGCCCAGCACATTCCTCTTTTGAATTTAACGTTGTGCTAACGTCCCTTCCACAGTGGTGCTAATGGAGAATGGGGATGTGTACACGTTTGGTTATGGGCAGCATGGACAGCTTGGACATGGAGATGTGAATTCTAGGTAATAACGATTATGCTTTAATATGATATTTTATGTGTAAATCTTGTAAATATGACAAACTGGTCAGACCCAGCATTTTGACCTGTGGCTTTTATGTTTTGTTTTGTTTTTGTTCCAAAAAGGGGGTCTCCTACTCTAGTGCAAGCTCTCCCAGGCCCCAGTGTTCAGGTTACAGCAGGCAGTAACCACACTGCAGTGCTTTTAATGGATGGACAGGTCTTCACTTTTGGGAGCTTCTCGGTGTGTTGATCCGTTACTTTTTGTCATGTTTACCAATTCCTATTACAGCATATTAAGGCATTTTGCAATGTCTTGAATGAATAACTCATCAGTCATGCTGAATAATACAGTAAGGTTCCTGTCTTCATGCTTATGGTGAAAACACGAAAATAAAAATAATGCATACAGTCTCAGTGTTGTGTATTATTACAGGGCAGCACTGAAATTTTTCATAGTTTATATTTCACATCAGTATTTTAGTGATGGAAATAACCAGCTTGCTAATATAACTTGCAGCATGTGTGCTTTATGTATTCTGACACATAGATCTTGCATCAACTTTTTGTTGTAATGTTGCCACAGTGGAGACTTTGTGATGCACCGAAAGGAAATGTCTGGGCCAAAACCGAAAATTCAGGACGCACTTTGTCGAAAACTGAAAAGTTAAAAAAAAACAACCAACATTTAAAAATATTTTTTTTCACAATTGTGTTAATGTTAGACTTTTTAAATTCATTTCATGAATTTAATGAATCTGAATTGGAAAAACTACAAATCAATGAAATGATCACCCTTTTATTGAAATGAACACACCAAAGCAAAAACAATATTAAATATATAATTCTTCAGTAACAATCAAATTTAACAGACTTTTTTATCCAATTATCCAAATAATATAACGTATCCAAATAATATAACTATTACGATATGCAAAACAGCAGTCAAGTAATGAAATTAGCAGTTCTAGGATAGCATCTTGCAAATACAAACAGTTTAAATATGCTACTCAATCATTTTAATGGACACAGGAGGCAAAACATAGAATGGCAGGGTGCCTCCGTTCTGTCGTTGTTTTGCTGTACTTTGCATATTGAACGGGATGTCGTGTTTTCAAGTGGTGTATTAAACCTGTCGTGGAAAAGTGCTTTGCCACTGTACACCCCTTGAAATTTCAGCTGAACAAATTTGATGTCCTTATCAGAAACTTTCAAGTATGTCCAGACCGCTGACATGTTCGCCCTTTTCCAGGTAGCGACGTGTTGAATATCGGCTAGATCGAAAGTGAAATCTGAGTGCTGAGCACTGAGGGGTGGGGCGGGGCATGGCGTTATATATTTTCAGCTCACAGTTTCTGTCTTTTTTCTCTTTCGGCCAAACCAAAAACACTTTTTCTGCACCGAAATTTCGGTGCATCCCTAGAGACTTTGATATAAGTGGAATCATTTTTATTTTGAAAGGCAACAATTCCAAATCCCCAAACGCAGTCAATAACTAGGCAGGTGCTCAACGGTAGTGATATCAGGTTAACACAGAAATGGACAAATGGTGAATGACCAGTATTGACAGATAACAGAGTAAGGTTCTGTCATACACCCTGAAACACTGGCACTGTTACCAAGGAAATCACAAAGCACAGACTGAAGGAAGAGTAGTAATAACAGTCTTGCATAATTATGTTAGTTATAATATCTTCTGTGCACAATGACATGGTAAGTGATTGATATTTTATAAATAATTTTTTAGCTGTTACAAGTATTAGAATTCAGTCAGTTCTAATTCGTTTTTATGATAGAAATAGTCTGTTTGTACAGAGGTAGGATTGTGAGAGCTGAGATGAAACTTTTAGCGGCTAAGACAGGATCTCTCAGCAGGTCATAACGCAATTTTGGATCATAACCCAAAAGCGAGAACAAAAATCCCATTGTACCAGCTAATTTTGAACTTGATGCCCTGACGCATCATCGCAAATCGTTTTTTTATGAGCAAAAGTGAAACTGATTGCAAGCAGGAAGAATTATGCTTGTGCCCACACAAAAATAGATCCCTAATGTTTTTTTGCTTTCTCTCTGCAGAAAGGACAGCTTGGCCGGCCCATTGTGGATATGCCGTACTGGAATGCTAAACCTTCGCCCATGCCCAACATCGGAGCCAGGTACGGTCGCAAAGCCACATGGATTGGTGCCAGTGGAGACCAGACCTTTCTGAGGATTGATGAAGCGCTAATCAACTCTCACGTCTTAGCCACCTCAGAGATCTTTGCCAGCAAACACATCATTGGTACAACAATATTGAAATTTGACTGAATTTTGCTTGAAATATGTCCCTAATTAGAATATTCCTGCTTGTCCTGGATTAAAAAGGATTTATGATTCGATCTGCTTAGGTTTGGTTCCTACCTCTGTATCTGAGCCACCTCCCTTCAAATGCCTGCTAATCAACAAAATGGATGGAAGCTGCCGGACCTTCAATGACTCAGAGCAGGAAGATCTTCAAGGCTTCGGCCTCTGCCTAGACCCTGTTTATGATGTCATCTGGAGGTAAGGATCTTATTACATTCTCTGGGCTTAGCTAGCTATCTTAGTAAGAATATGTTGGTCAGCTGTGAAATAAAAAAAGGTAACAAACATTATAACTAACCGTTAAGCATGTTATTGGCAGATGAATATTCTTGAGAGCAAAATATTTTCTTTATTACGTGAATCCAGGTATCAGTAAGAGTCTGTATATGTTTTTTAGTAAATATGAATCAGTATATCAACGAGGCTATACATGTTTTTTAAAATGTTTATTATTATTATTTTCATAATTCATAATCAACTTTTTCCACCAGGTTCCTGCCCAGCACACGAGAGATGTGGTGTTATAATGCTGTAATCGCAGACGCCCGCATGCCTACATCTACGGACATCCAGTCACGTTGCGGCATTTTGAGCCCAGAGCTGGCACTACCCTCAGGATCCCACTCTACCACCACACGCTCCCACGGAGCCCTTCACGTCCTAGGTACACCCAGACCTCATCAATCAGAGTCTCTACTCTGTCTCTCTCTATCCCCCTTTGTCATTCTGTTGTCCCTGTCGCAACTATTCCTGTTGCTTCATTTCTCTGCAAAACCTTCCTTATCTTTATTATTATTCACTTTCATTTTTCATAGACAAAATTCATAGTGACACCAATGTGAGTCAGGTATTGCCACATTGCTGAGATCTTTCATTTTACACTTGGGTGGAGAATAGTGGGCTAACCAAAAATATCCAGACAAGAGAATGTAAGAAACTACTGATGATGGATAGAAAGTGGAATCCAGAGTAATGGAACTGATTTCATATGCTGTGGTGGTATGCAGGAGGTATTATGTATAGGTGGAAAACTGACTTATTGGGAATGAAAATAAATATATATATAAAATAATATATATACTGCTCAAAAAAAATAAAGGGAACACATTGTCCCCTTTATTTTTATGTGCAGTGTATAACGAATGGTGAAACCGATCTGATCTACACTGCTCAAATAAATATAGGGAACACTGTGTTCCCTTTATTTTTTTTGAGCAGTATCTATATTCTTTTGTCCCACCCCCGTTTGCTTTAGTGATTTCAATATAGTAGACACTCAAAGTACAATTGCTATATAATTATGCCTTTTTGTTCTGCTTTTGTCTTTGACCACCAGACTTCCATCTTTCTTATTTTTGGGTACACAAATGGCTTTTCATACAGGTGTTTGTTTGTTTTATTTTTTTATTTTTTCTGGAGTAAAGCTGTTATATAACTGTCATGTCATTTGCTAAAATCACTTTTCAGAATATTCCAAGAATTTCTGTCCAGTTACCTCACATTTGGTTTTACGATTTATCTTGCTGAAATGGAAAAGGCTCACTCTAGGATGAGTTGATTGTGACGAAATGTGGAATAAATCAAACTTTATTTGATTATTTGAAGTGGATTTAATGATTAGGCTTCAGCAAAATGATTACAATGGAAAAATAAGAAAAATGTCTGTTATAAAGCAGTACTTATGTAAGTTATGATGATATTCCTGATTTTCATGGGTAACCTACTTGTAGGTTGTTTGGATACACTGGCAGCCATGCAAGAGCTGAAAATGGGTGTGGCTAGCACTGAAGAGGAGACCCAGGCAGTGATGAAAGTTTATTCAAAGGAGGACTACAGTGTGGTCAACCGCTTTGAGAGTGAGTACACATTCCTTTAGCAGATCCAACAATGAGATGCCGAATGTTTATCCATAAATAACTAATGCAGTTTATTTGTGTAATCGCAGCTACAGAATATTTTTAATAGTATAGATGATGAATGTTGCAGTGTGTCAGTACTGTTGTGTGTTCAGGTCATGGTGGAGGCTGGGGTTATTCTGCCCATTCTGTAGAGGCCATTCGCTTCTGTGCGGATGCTGACATCCTGCTGGGGGGTCTGGGGCTATTTGGAGGCCGTGGGGAATACACCGCTAAAATTAAGGTAAGTTAATGTTTAGGTGGAACATTATGGTGGAATGATTGCATAATATTTGTGATTGTGTTTACCTTATGAAATATTATAACTATGTAGTGTACAATCACTATTAATATGAATTACTGTGATAATGGCTACTATTACTGTACCAAAAACTATGGTAGAATAAGGCATCATGTCAAACACAGCACATCATATTATTATGCTGTTGATGACTGGTTGTTTTCTTGCAGCTGTTTGAGCTGGGACCAGATGGAGGTGATCATGAGACAGATGGAGACCTATTGGCTGAGACAGATGTTCTGGCCTATGACTGTGCTGCTAGGTACTCCTAACATAAATGTATCTGTTGTTTTTGTTTTACTAGACTAAGAATTCTCTCTCTCCACTGGAGGGCACATGTCATAGCTAAACAGTTTTCCCTAGAGCTAAAACTAAGGCAGAGGCTCACTTGTATTCATCAGTTTTAATGAGATGCAGCTGTTTGGGTATAGGCTTGTTTATCCTAATCTTAACATACCTGTACTACTATGTAGTTTGTATATGTTAATGAGAAGTGTGATCGCTTCCATGACATAGACACCTAAACACTAGATTTTTGTGTTTGAGGAGAAGGAGAGAGGTGTGGATCATTTTGTTATTATGAAACATTTAAGAATGATTGTACATTGCGCATGTGTTTCCAGGGAAAAGTATGCCATGATGTTTGATGAGCCAGTGTTGCTTCAGTTGGGCTGGTGGTATGTGGCCTGGGCAAGAGTGTCAGGACCCAGCAGTGACTGTGGCTCACATGGACAGGCAACTATAACTACTGATGATGGGTATATCTTAATTTAAAATTTTGTTTAAACAAAATTCAGCTTTTTCAATCTCAGTTTTAAGACTGTGAATTACTATTTGTAAAGCATCTCTCTCTTTGATTTTGCAGTGTGGTGTTTCAGTTTAAGAGCTCCAAGAAATCAAACAATGGTACTGATGTGAATGCTGGTCAGATACCGCAATTGTTATACAGGTAAGTGATAGATGTGTTCTTTAAACTGAGATCATTTTCTATATGTACTCTTAACACACTTAACTGATTTGATTGCATATTTCCAGGTTGCCATCTAATGATGGTAATGCGTCAAAGGGAAAACAGCAGACCAGTGAACCAGTTCACATTCTGAAACGCTCTTTTGCCAGGACTGTCTCAGTGGTATGTTTGTACAAGAACAGGCATATTGATTGGATACTACAAATCGGTACATCCTCTGTAACCAGACACTTAATTTGCCAATCAAATGATTACCGATTTTGATTAAATAAAATATGAATGAATGAATGAATGAATGAATGAATGAATAAATGAGTAATGAAAAGTAAATGAGTTTGGACTATTGTGTAGAGCTTAGATTGGTTTTGTTTAAACTTGTTACCACAATGCTAAATTTGAAATTGTAATAATTTGGAGAGACAATGAGTATGTAACTTCACAGAATAGGCTCAAAAGCTCAGCTGGGTTAATATACAGAAGCATGCTAAATATGGTAATTATTAGATGACAACTAAAATTTCATCAAAATGCCGAAATGAAATGTTTCTCTATTGAAAGTAGGAATGTGTCTACATTAATCACCACTCTTGGTGAAATTCAATATTTTAGCTAACCAAATGTTTAAATATCTCACTGTGGTATTATGTGATTTGTTCATTTAACACAAACTGTTTTTGGTGGACAGGACTGCCTGCCTGCCTGAAAATCTCCTTCGAAGCCCCTGGCATGCCGATAATAGAAACCCAGGGAAGCCAGGCTTCTTTAGGTTCTTATGGCAGATTCAATTAATTTATGTTTTAATGGTAGCAAAGATTAACACTCACTGGACAAAAGTTCAGTTGTCCTGCCCACATGCACCATTTTATTAGAACATAAAAAAATCGGGGAACAAGTTAGATATGTTGGTCATTTTTAAAACTATATTTAAAAAAAAAAAAAATTTTCAGCGAGTAATCTGTTTTAGTTTTGGAATTCAAAATATCCTGAACTGTAAATTGGAATTTAATAAATGGAATGAAAGAGCAATTCTTTAAGGCCACAAGAATCAATTTCTAGTCATGTGCTTTAATTCTCTTAATTGTTCGTGCATCTGTTTTTCTCTCAGGAGTGTTTTGAGTCTCTGCTGAGTATCCTTCACTGGAGTTGGACCACTCTAGTGCTGGGGGTGGAGGAGCTGAGAGGACTAAAAGGCTTTCAATACACTGCCACCTTGCTGGACCTGGAGCGTCTGCGCTTTGTGGGGACTTGCTGTCTCCGCCTGCTTCGTGTCTATATCTGTGAAATCTACCCAATCTCTGGTATGAATATAAATTCTACAGAAAAATTCCCTAAACATATAAATAAGATGTCAAAGGCACACAGACTGTGAACATTTATAATCCTAACTCTGCTTGTGCTCTGTCTTCCTCAGCCAGCACCAAAGTCGTTGTTGAGGAGTCGAGCAAGTTGGCAGATTGTGTGGGTAAGACACGCAGCCTGCTGAAGAAGATCCTTTCAGAGGGCATGGACAACTGCCTGACCAAGTTGGACAACGATCCGCAGGGCTACCTTAGCCAGCCCCTTACCTTACTTGAAGCAGTGCTGCAGGAATGCCACAACACTTTCACAGCCTGTTTCCACTCCTTTTACCCTACTCCTGCCCTACAGTGGGCCTGCCTCTGTGACCTACTCAACTGCCTTGACCAGGTAATCATTTTGGTTAAATGCCTTAAATAGTATTTCTGTTGTTTTTAACCTCAGTACTAATTTATTTAACCTTTTTCAAAATTTGCTCTGTACGTGAGAAACTGAACTGTTTTCAGGCCACAGAAAATCAAGCTACTTGACAGATTTAGGTCTCCTGTCTGTTCAGATACAGCCTCAGTGACATGCATGATGTACTAATGTTGAGATTTTACTTTCGAAATTAGACGCACTGGATTCAGATAGAGGACTTTAAAATCGAATTCTAAAAATTTATTAAAATTCTGCCCTCCCCTTTTATAAAAATATTTATTTCAATTTAGAATGGCCATTTACTGTCCTTCTTATTTGTCATGATTAGCTGTCATTATGCCTGAAATTCACCCCTGATCTTTCAGGACATCCAAGAAGCGAACTTCCGCACCTCAAGCAGTCGTCTGCTGGCGGCTGTAATGTCAGCGCTGTGTAATACATCGGTGAAGTTGACCTCCATCCTGCCTATTGCATATGATGGGGAGGTGCTGCTGCGCTCACTTGTCAAACAGGTCAGCACTGAGAACGACTCTGCCCTTGCTCACCGCTTCCCCCTGCTGGTGGCTCACATGGAGAAACTCAGCCATGTAAGAGCCTGTTTATGCCTCCATGCAAGTACATACATGACTGCTCTGGTTTTGATTCACTAGAACGTAATGCAGTAAGTCAGTTCTCATCTTCCATAAGATCTTACTTAAAGCCTCTGTAATTGAATGGTGATTTTGCTAACGTCTTGTTTTAAGCAAGCAGTTACACAGCTGGATTGATGATGGTAATATTGTAGAATATGTAAAAATGTGTTATTATTTTTTTATCATAATGGCTTATGAGTTGATAGAAATTTTATGAACATTGTTCTTAACATAATAATATGCCTTGTTTGTTTGATTTTATGTAGACGGAGGAGAACTTAATGGGCATGACGAGTTTCCGTGAGGTTCTGGAAAAAATGCTGGTGATAGTAGTTTTACCAGTGAGAAAGAGTCTAAGGAAAGAGATGGAGCTTTTCTCCCCTCATTTGGTATCCAACACTTGTGGCCTTCTGGCCAGCATTGTCAGCGAGCTCACCGCCTCTGCACTTGGCTCTGAGGTTAGAAACCCATATCTATCTCACTCACCTCTCTAATAGTCCGTTTTTTCTATCTCAATGTCTTTCTATACTGCTCATTTAGTCTCTCCTTTGTCCTTTATTGTCTGTCTTTATTCCCTCCTCTCTCTTTCCCAGAAACACACAAGCATACTCTCTCACTCTGTTGGGATCCAACTGAGCTCTGCGTCACTCCTCTTATCTTATTACAGCAGCCTGATGGCCATAAATAGCCTTTTCTGGTTCTAGAAAGATGATATAATTTTGTTCAGTACATTTATCCCATGTCTCCATTTCTCTTGTCTTTTGGATATGTATGTAGTAGAAAGCTGAGTCATGGGTAAAGATGTGTTCTCCATAGGGCTGTAATAGTCAATCTAGGTTTTGGTATTCTGCAGTACATCTCCCTATCGGTACCGTTGACTTGTTGTCATGGCAACTGGTCAACCACAACGTGTTTTCTGTGCTGGCTTTATAGATTTGGTGGCGCATTAGTTGTTTTTGTAACTATTTTCACAATTTTCTCATGTTTTCCAAAAACGTATGTGCTCAGCTGAATGACCACTATACAAGAGCCTCATTTTCCTGTTCATTGTTCTGTATTCATCGCTCGTGCAGACAGTAACCGCACTACCTGACCTTACATTTCGTAACTACACTACTGCCAAGGAAAGCAGTGAAACATCACTGCAAGTTCATGTTTATTATGCAATATGTTGTGCATCTACTGCAGTATTCCTTTGATGACCTTAGCTATTATACATATTGACCTATAGCCAACCACAAGTGAGTTTAAATGATGAAGGAAAATTATGCACTTTTATTACAAATAAATGTTAAAATTCTCGGTTGCAATCTCTTTGGACAGGTGGATGGGCTGAGCTCACTACACTCAGTGAAGCCCACTCTCAATCGTTTCACTAAGACCAGCCAGGGCCGCAGCTGGAACACGGGCAACGGCTCCCCTGATGCCATCTGCTTTAGTGTGGACAAGCCAGGTGTGGTGCTGGTGGGCTTCTGCGTCTATGGGGGAGGAGGCATCCATGAGTATGAACTGGAGGTTCTTGCTGATGATGTAAGAGCTTCTGTTTTTATACAAAAAACTGTAATAGCCAGGACTATGTCAGGGGTTTTGTATGAATTCTATTCTGTTTTCTATGAATAGGAGTAATGGAAACCTACTTGTTGTTTGTTTTTCATACAAACTCTTAGAGATGTAAAGGTTTACAGCCCCAATTCCAAAAAATGCGGGACAGTATGGAAATGCAAAAAGAGACAACAAAAAGTCATTTGAAATGGCAGTTCACATTGTACTATATGGAAAACACCAACATATTATTTGATGTTTTACTTTGAATATTTTCAAAAATAAATTAAATTCACTCATTTCAAATCTGATGACTTAAACACACACCAGAAAAGTTGGGACAGTCGACTGTTTACCACTATGTAATATCACCTTTTCTTTTAATAACACTTATTAAGCATTTAGTAACACTGAAGACACCAGTTGGTTAAGTTTAGCAAGTGGCATTTTCCCCCATTCATCCGTTCAGTTGCGAAACTGTATGGGGCCTTTGTTGCCTTATTTTGCACTTCATAATGCGACACGCGTTCTTATTTGGAGACAGGTCAGAACTGCAGGTAGGCCATGCTAAAACTTGCACTCTCTGCTTATGCAACCATGCACTTGTAATCCGGGCAGAGTGTGATTTGGTGTTGTTCTGCTCTGGATAGCATGATATGTTGCTCCAAAATGTGTACATATCTTTCTGCATTAATGGTGTCCTCAAAGATGTGCAAGTTACCCATGCCATGGGCACTGACACACCCCCATACCATGACAGATGCTGGCTTTTGGACCTGACGTTGATAACAGTGGTCCTTTTCCTCTTTGGCCCAGAGAACATGAGACTGAGGATAGAGAAGTCAGCAACGCTTCTGGACAATGTTGATTTATGGCTTCTGCTTTGATAGTAAAGCCTTACCTGACAAATGTTTACCAAAGTATTCCCGAGCCATGTCAGGATATCCATTACAGACTCATGACTGTTTTTAAGACTGTGATGTCTGAGGGATTGGAGATCACACACAGTCAGAAGTGGTTTTCGGCCTTGACCTTTACACACTGAGATTTGGCCGGATTCCTCGAATCTTTTAATTATATTGTGCACTGTAGAAGATAAAATGCCCCAAATCCTACTGATTTGTCTTTGGGGAATGTTGTTCTCAAAGTTTTGGATTATTCGCTGATGCATCTTTTGGCAGATTGGCGACCCTTGACCCATCCTTGCTCTTGAAGGAGTTGGCCTTTTTTGGAGCCTCCTTATATATACCGTGTTTCCCCGATAGTAAGACACCCCCGATTGTAAGACGTATCGGGAGTTTCAGAGGGGTCAGCTAATATAAGCCGTACCCCGAAAGTAAGACATATGTCTTACTTT
>JAFFST010046101.1:12868-27454 GCA_022414735.1 Noturus placidus | reverse complement strand
CCCCGTGTTCCATCTCGTAGGTCGAAAATCTCGTAGGTGGAGCTGCTCGTAGGTAGAGGTACCACTGTATTCTATTTTTTTGAGATGCACCTGTATATAGGTTTTAGAGCAACATATGCTTCCATCCAGATTCCATCCCATCTTTACTTCTGAGAGCCTCTGACTCTCTAAGATACTCTTTTTATACCGAGATATGTTACTGACCTGTTGCCAGTTAAACTGAATAATTGCAAAATGTTCCTCTAGCGGTTTCTTTTTAGTGACACTTACTTTTCCAGCCTATTGTTGCCCCGTTCCAACTTTTTTTTAGATGTGTTGTGGCTATCAAATTCAAAATTACCTTATTTTGTTATTAAAATGGTACATTTAAACATTTTGTTTTTCTTTTTTTTTTTAATAATTTTTTTTATTAATTCTTATACACTTTTCAGAGTACAACAAAATATATCAATACAGAATCAATATATTTTTTTTTTATCCAATAACAGCCCCTCCCACCCTGCCCAGGAATGTTTACATAAGATTCATTTATTATTATTATTCATATATTATTATTTTCATAAATTCATACAGAATATTTAAAAAAAAAAAAAAAAAAGGGAAAGGGGGGGGGTTTAAATGGATAGTAATGACAGTCCACCTCTCCTTAATCTACCTCCAGGGTGGGTATATCCTTGAAGTAGGTAATAAACTGTTGCCATTTTCCCAAAAATGAGTCTCCCCTACCTCTGATGTTATACTTGATTTTGTCCAGCTTCAAAAAGAACATTAGATCTTTAAGCCAGACTGATATAGAGGGGGGTTGTGGAGAGGGGGCGTGGGTTTACATTTTGTTTTTCTATGTTCTATTGTGAATAACATGGGTTTATGAGATTTCAAATCATTTCATTCTGTTTTTATTTACATTTTACACAACTTTTTTGGAATTGGGGTTGTACTAATTGTTATCTTGCTGCTTTATACAGTCATTAAAAGATTTTGTGTGAGTGCTGACAGCAGAGGTTTTTTTTTTGTGCAGATGCTGGTTTAGAGGTTGAAGTGAAAGACCCACCCAAAGGCATGATCCCTCCCGGGACACAGATGATTAAACCCAAAGCTGAACCACAGCCAAGCAAGGTGAGATTTCAACTTTCAAGCAGAAGAATAGCCAAACCAGACGTGTTCTAGACCTGATCAATTTGGCAATGCAGGACTTATGATCTTTTTTAATACCTGTTTTTAAATTCACATTCTTTATATTTGTTTACTTTCAACCTTCCTGATTGGTGAGCCAATAGGAATGACTGGCTTAAAAACTAAGTAACATTTCTCCACACATTTTTAAATGCAATTCTTTACATTAAGTTTTCTTTTGGAAACAAGCAACACAGCTGAGCAGAATCGTTTTCGTGCCTTGCTGCTAGGCTTTCCATTTCTGCTTAAAACCCCTGAAGGCTTGGTGCCATGGCTTGAGGTTTTTAGCTTGATAAACGTTACCGTGTTGACGATAAACCCTTTCTTACACTTTCTCTGCTAAATACCCCTGCTTTGTTCTTGTCTTTCACTCTTGTGATCTAAGGTGCTTTGCTTTCTTCCGTCGTCTGCTTGCTTGTCTCACTCTCTCCCCGTCTCTCTCTCTGTCTGCTCCTCTCAGGTGCGCAAATTTGTCGGCAAGGACAGCGCAGGGCTGCGTGTGCGTAGTCACCCCTCTCTGCAGAGTGAGCAAATAGGCATAGTCCAAATCAATGGCACCATCACTTTCATTGATGAGGTAAACCACAGTAGACTAGGGACACACACACAATCTATCAGTAATATTTTCATGTGCTGTCATTTTCCTTCTTGTATTTCATCTTCTTTGAATCAGCGTGAACCTGGTAAACGTAACTGTGTAATTCATCTATAGCTCCTTTTATCTTCAGTTACAAAGAGTGTTAAGCCAATTGAAATCATTGCTGCAGCTTAAAGTCTAAATTTTTTTGATTTGGTTGAAAGCAGTTCTTTGCATTTCCTTTGCTTCACATAAGCAAGAGACTTTCAGGCTGCAGTTTTATCCTTAGTTTTACCCAAAGTCACATTCTTTAATGTTTCTTTAGGGATCACCATTGATACTCTCTGCTTTCACAGAACTCAATAGCATTTGCAATATGAATGCAAATGTTCCAGATTCATGTTCTTAGTAATTCTACACAGACATCCCCTGTGTGTGCATAGAACATGCAGAATCTCTCTACCAACTCTTGCACTCACATTTTGCAGCCTCTGAGGTTCATGCAATGGCCGGTTAGCAGTTACAGGAAGGCATGGCTCTGCTCTGTTGCTTGTTTCCCATAGATCCACAATGATGATGGTGTGTGGCTCAGACTGAATGATGAGACTGTAAAGAAGTATGTTCCCAACATGAATGGGTACACTGAAGCCTGGTGCCTCTCTTTTAACCAGCATCTGGGCAGAAACCTCCTGGTCCCTGTTGATGTAAGTATAGGCCTCCCCTTTGTAGAACAGCAGGAGCCCCTATGTCATTTATCTGACACTGGAAATGATGCGTTATAGCCTTCGGGGTTAGATCACTGTGCCACTGTTTTCAGTGATGTTCTGCTGTAAGTGCATCCAGTAACCTAATCCCTAAAAGCATTGAATGTTGATTACTTTGAGAGCAGCTTAATAATTTATTGCATGATCGCTCCAGTAGTTTAACGCTAAAGCCTGGTTGTGGGCATGTAGTGGCCTGCACTTTGTGATTTGTCCAAAGGGGAGTCGCTAAAAGCCCTATTTTGAGTGCATTTGTTTTAAATGGTGAGGTGATGCAATGGTTGCTCATTTATTTCTGGGATTTTAGTCCCATTTAAATTCGTCAAGTGAAAGTTTTTACAGACTGGATGTTCTCACGGCCGGATAAAATAAATAATATTTAAATCCCTACCAAATTCCAACCTAAACAGTGCTACTAAGGATTCAGCCATATCCTCTGGGAAAAGAGGTTTCTGTCTTCTCTTTCTGAAACCACACTACCATGTATTTAAAACTCAGAACAATAAATATTCCATTTAAAAGAAGCAACACCTTTTATTACACTCCTTGCACAGGCACAACTTGCGTATTTCTTAGGTTATGTAACCTAATAATTATCAAGTGCCACCTGTGCTGAGACAAGCCTTACAACACACAGTTATCAGGGTGTGACGATCATGTGTACATTGCGAAACATCTGTGCGATTTATACAGAGATCGGCCATCCTCTATAAATCAGTCGTAATTGCTACTGACATTCTTCAGCAAAATTATTTAACCAGGTCTGGAATACATATCCCATTTAAATGATACTAAAGTGTTGAGTTTTCTGTGTAATGAGTTTTAAAATATACTTTAAGATTATGGGTTTTAAAAAACAGTAAGAAGTAGACATCCACTGTTTAAACATATCTAAAGCATTCATACTTCAAATATTTCCTTCCAAATGGATAGATTTTATGTAAATAGAAGAATTTATATATACTACTTCTGAAATAATGTTTTGCCTCTTGGTTTTCTTTTGCTAATGTAAGCATAATTTGAAGTTTCTTTGTGAAGGATTTATGCTTGCTGTTACAAGACGTTACCATGTGAGGTTTGGGGAAAAACATCTTGATGTCAGTGTATTAAGTAGGTTTCATGAAATTATTGGTGCATCAAAATTATGATATTGATAAAGCATTGAAAAAAAGATTGATATCTTACTAATTGTTGTACAGGAACTGTTTTTTTTTTTTTAATGCAATTGTGAGGGAGCTAATTTCTTGTTGTGAGTAGTGTTTGTGAGTATGCTTACATTGTGTTATAGGACTATATAATTATAGGACTACATACAACATAGAAAGCACTGATCTTAAAATGGACCAAAAGAGTGGCATATCTGATGTTGCTTCGCTTATAAGTTATGCATGGTTGTGTATTGAAAAGGTTGCATGGATGAACGAGGAAGCAAAAACTGTTAGAATTAGCCATTAAAAGATCTTGACAGTAAGCTCTTTAAAGCCTGTGTTGGTATTGGTGACATGGTTTTCATATTGGTTGGGTCATATGGGTTCGAAGTATTAAACAAAACTTTTCTAAACAATTGAAAGTGTCTGGATTAATTGTAATCTCAGTAAAATCCTCAACCCGAATCTCCCAATGATTGCGGCTTCACAAAGCCAGACACAGGTACTAGTGAGGGAGTCTGTAAAATGTGTGCGGTGTTGCTCAACTGTGCTGCAGTACAGAGACATAACAGGAACATTGGTCACTGGTATAGTTTTTTTATAAACCGCATTGCATATCTGAAGGTTGCCGTCAAATGGGTGAAGATTTTTTTATCTTAATTTGCTCCGTGGCTCAGAAACCTTCATATCAAATGTACTAATTAGGAACCTGGGTTGGTCACTGATAAGGTACGTTTTCAAGATAAAGATGGCTTCAAAATAAAGATGAAACAAATGGCTTTCAGAACCCTGCTTTTCTGGACAAAATGCCATCATCCTGAAGGACAATTACTGGTGGATTTGAGGAGCTTCATTGAAAACAGCATGACACACCACAGTTTTTTTTGGAAGATTGTTTAAGATTGTGTTTTTAGAAAATATTTTATTGGAATACATTTGGAGCTTAAGATTCAGCCCCAGATGATCATGATGGAACTCATGTAGCTCACAAGCCGTAATACAGGGAATTTCAGTTCTCTTCCAAAAAAGAAAGCCCATGCTGTCAGCACCTTTTCTGTCTAAAGTAATTCTCAAACATGATTTGATTTTCTTACAATTTGTTGCTCAGAGTACCTTTAGTGCTAGCGAAGGAGTCAGGGATATCGACATTTTGTCTTGGACGACCTTATCTTGTTTTCCTCAGGTGAGTTGTCAAAAGGAGGGACAGTTGTGTATGGCTTTGCTGCTGCTTTGCTTTCCACCAAATTTTGTGTGCTTTTATTTGTCTGCTCGAAACATTTGTTAATTTACTGTCAATGTCCAGTCCCACAGATGCATGTTTCTTTTTGTGAATTATGTGTTTAGGAAGATGCAGGATAATGTACATAACTAGACTATGTTGAATAAATGTGTGTCTGGTAATATTTTGTTTTTCCGTTTCATAAGAATTTCATTCAAATTCTGATTTAGTATTTCACAAGTCATTGGCATGAATTCATTTTGTTTTTATGGTCTTGTGTATATAAAAGGAGCTGATCAGCATGCTTGCCACATAGTCAGCCCCACTCTCTAGTATGCCAAAGTCATTTTGTGTACACATTCAGTTAATCAGAAATGACATTTTAGTGTAACATCAGACGTTTACATCAATACAAAGTACTTCTTAATGATATATATTTTTGCAAGTATGGTCATGGGTAGACGCTAGTTACAGTACATTAAGTGCTGTAACTGATATGGCTTCTGCCTAAATGCTGACACTGCAATGAGATCCATTTTAAGTGCAGTAATGTAATGTACCTGTTGCTTTTGTGCTTCAGCGATTGACCTATGACCTTTGGTTTTGCAGGAGGCCAGGCCCCAGTCAGATGAGTGTATAAGGGAGACCAATGGCCGCCCTTCCCATGAAGCCCCCATGCGCAATGTGGACAGGGCTGACCTGGGTGGTGGACCAGGTCTTTATAAGGTAGTGAAGACGGGACCCTCGGGTCACAACATCAGAAGCTGCCCAAACCTTAGAGGTATCCCCATTGGGATGTTAGTACTGGGGAACAAAGTCAAGGCGGTAGGCGAGGTATGGACTCCCACCTGTGTTCTTTTGGCTGCTAGTAAATCACTACGTTGCCAGATTTCTTGCCTTATTTCCAGTGCTGCCGTCACTGTAATAGCAGTTTCCTTTTCTTCTTCGTGTCCTTTAAGATTTCCTTTTAAAGAAACAATACATTATAAGCTCCTGGTGTGGATGTGTGATCATTCTTTGAAATTCTTACAAACAAAAGTAGAAGTAAAACCTGCATGGCTTCAGCTTTTGCTCCTGCTCTGAGTAAATAACATTCCAGTACAACAATTTTGGAATGCTCAGTAAATAACATGTGACAATACATGGACTCAAATTAATTAAGCAAAAAAATGAATCTGTTTCCTGCAATGTGCAGCTCAAAAACAAAAAGGCTGTAGAAATTTCTAAAATGGCCTTCTGTGGTCACTTGGAAAATTCCTTTCTTTAGCACATGCGAAAGTTCTCCATGGTTTGCCATTGAGGTGGTTGAATATGCCTCTTCCTGCTCAGTCTTTCTAAAGGGTGTGGTGTGTCATGCTGTCCCAGAGTGCCCCTCTTCACGTTTTTGTGACTACTGTGCACTTAGCTCTGCTGCCCCCGTGTTTCCCTTCCATAATCACATGCCAAACAGAACAGCGTGCTCTCTGTTGAGTATTATACTAAATGAATGGCACGTCAGTTTCTTTAACATTTACTGCCAGTGTAATCATGACTCATTTTATTGTAAATCGTTATATACTTCACTGTGACAGCAATCTGTGCAATGGCCAGTGCTGGAGCGTTGTTTGTGATGAGATAAATAATGTTGTTTGTCTATCAGGTGGTTAACCCAGAAGGAACATGGGTGCAGCTGGATAAGAACAGTGTGGTCGAGTTCTGTGAGAGTGATGAGGGAGAGGCCTGGTCCCTAACAAGAGACAGAGGAGGAATCCAATATCTGCGTCACGATGAAGGTAAAACCACACCCACAAACAAAACGTTGAGAAATAAGTTTCCGTTCATGCTTGTCCAAGGAAGTGACTTCCAGAGCAAGTCAAGACAGGCACTATAATAGACTGAAAGTATTGTCATGTGGAAAGCTGATAAAGTATGTCCATTTTTGGCTTTATTTTTCCTCTATCAGATCAAGCTATCCTAGAGCATGGTGCTCAGACTCCTCCCCCTAGCCCCTTCTCAGTGCAGACTTTCAGCAGAACTATGGGCAGTGGGGCACAAGGCTTCGATTATGGCATCTCCAACAACAAAGGTGAGCTTAGATCACTTCAATGCAAGAAAAACCTAGGTCAGTAGGGAACACACTGCCACACAATACCGCACATTACATAGACAAACGAGCATTGCTCAAACCCACTATGTGTTACTTTGTGACCATCAGCCAACATTTTCTTCTTATAATACATTGCATTTCAGTGTTAGCACACAGTTTGAAAACATTTCACTTTTATCAAACATTGGCCTCATTTATCAAGCTGGATACAAACAACTTTACAATGGGGGAAATGAGTACTGAACGCGTCAACATTTGTTTCAGTAAAGATGTTTTCACTGAGGTTATTCACATGAAATTTTCATCAAATATCAGTATTAACTCAAGAAATCCGCAAATATAAAGAATTCACAACATTAAAGTCCATAAATAAAGTTATGTGTAATAAAGTGGAATGACTCAGGAAAAAGTAGTTTTCCGAGGCAAAGTAAGGTAAGGAACCAGCTGAAATCCGTAAGTAGTTAGAAAGTAATTCTACCTCCTATCTGTGGAAATTAATATCAACTGGGTTAGTAAATTGATGGTCTATTAAAAGGCTTTTTGTTACCAAGGTGTCACATAAGAAACATCTCCTGATGGGCAAAAGCAAAGAGCTCTCCCAAAACATTCGCACCTTATTCTTGTGAAGAATATTGATGGAATTGGATACAGATGTATTTCAAAACTGAAAACCAGAATGAAAACCTGCACCCACACTGGCCTTTGCAGATAAGATTGGCCACCCTTGGTTTAGAAGAAAGGGCCAAAATCACACCTGAATACTGCGGCTGATTCTTCATACAGGAAGCGTCTTGAAGCTGTCATTACAAACAAAGGCCTCTCCATTAAGTATTAAAATAATTTTCAGTTAGCGTGTTCAATACTTTTGTGCTATGTTATTCCACTTTATTACACATAACTTTATTTATGGACAATAATGCTTGGATTTCTTTATATGTGTGGATTTCATGTGAATAACCTCAATGGAAATGTATTTTCTGAATAAAATGTTGCATGTTCAATACTTATTTCCCCCACTGTATATGTAAATTATTCATTTAAGAAATATGATATTAATGAAAATCCCAGTTTGTTTAAATTTACATATAAAGAAGACTCATTCATTTGATACTAACGGAGGCTTAAAATTGTACAGTTGGCATAAGTGTTACTGCAAATTTGTATGCTGATTACGCTGACAAGTTCAAATTGCTTATTTGTTTCAATAGTGCATGTAAATTCAATTGACATTTTTTGAAATTCAGTCATTTCATGTTAATGACTTGCAAGAAGGCAGTCCAGAACAAATCCAAGACTAGCCATTCAGTTAGAACTAAATAAATGGCACTCTATGTAAGGAGGAAGAGTTCATCTGTGCTTATGGAAGCTGATGTTCTGCAGTGGATGAGCTGCATTGTTTTGGAAGTGCTCTTTCACATTTTAGTCATTATCATTTCTCTGTGAGGTTTGCCATTTGTGGAGTTGTAGCTGCAACGCTGACATATTTTAGTATGGTTTGGTCTATACAAACATTTACAACCTCCTTTACTTAAAAGGGTAAGAAACGATGCCAAAAATGTATTCATTTGACAACCCTCAGTTTCAGGTTTTGTGATATTGGTCTAAACATTTTGCATCTTTCGTCTTTTCATCTGTTTTTGCATTTCACTGGGAACAGTACCACGTCTCATCAAAGTTGTACACATCAGCAATCTGGGCAATTGTATGTTTGTTTATTATTTTCCTACATCTGCATATTTAGTATTTAGTAAAGTTTTGAGAATTACTTCAATTACAAAGGGATTTTTGGTTCTTGACCATTCCAGCAGCTACTGATACTAGAAATCTGTTGTCTAAGGTTTATAATGTACATGTAGTTGAGCATCAAAATGAGGCTAGGTCTTTTCCCCTACAAAGCCCTGGACTCCCTCGTTTAGGCAGGTTTAACCTTTTATACATCAGCTGACCATTACCAACTATTGTCTAGGATTAGTATGTTTTGTAATATATAGCCTAGCAACTTTTAAACACTGAGGTGACACGTTCAGCTGTATTTGGGGGGGTGGGGGTGTAGATTCATTAACACATTCATTGTCTTAGCTTTTCTTTCTGTATTCTGCATGCTTATGTTTACTGTGTGTCATGGCTAACATCAGTGCCAAATAATGTTGTCCTTGTATGCATGGGAAAGATTCTGTGTGCTGCAAACTTGGTGTGTCTGGTCCTACCATGTTGTGCCCCACGTTTGCTCTCATTAGAGGACTTGGGTTAAAGCCTGAATCCTGCTGTGCTTTCTTCATTCACTGCTGCTGAGTGGTGTGTCCATACACCTTTGCTGAGCAGCATGGTGTCTTATGGACCCTTCATCACTACCTTATGCACATTCATAATTATACTTCATGGTGAGATTTTTGTCAGCCAAAGTTAATCTATCCTATGTCTGTAGTAACACTCTTCTTAAGTGTTCTTTGGAATCTTCTAACCATAATGGAACCAACAAGTATAAACCGACCTTGATTTGTGCTCAACCTGGGAGTGATGAAAGAACAGCCAAGGCAATGTTGCCAAAGCCAGCACCTTACCTATGGCCTGATACACTACACCTTAAATAACAGAAGTGTGGATTAAAAAAACAAAAAAAAAAACAACAAACAAATAAAAAAAATAAACCTGAATTACTGTCCCCAAAACTTTTACCTGTTCCCCCATAATTCAACTAATCCACTGACACCCCCTTTGTACTGCCAGTGAATGTGCCTGTGTCAGGCATTTGATGAATCTTAACATTTTATATGGTTCCAATCGTAAAAGCTATAGTATTCCCATTGTCTTCCACATTACAGGTGACCGCCTGAGTGCCATACTGAATTCCATTCAGTCTGGGCCTTTCCTCCCAGCTCCCTCCATATTTGAGCAAGCCGCCAAACCTCCCTCTTCCTTTGTCCACAGTCCTTTTGTATTTGGACAATCCCTTTCCCAGCAGCCTCAGCCACAACCACAGCTTCTGAGTAAGTCTGGCCCTCTTTGACAGTGGTGGTGCTTGCTTGCACAGGTGCACAGGGCTTTGTATTTGTTTTGTTATTTAATATTTCTGTTTTTCTTGAAATGTCTGTGCTCCTCTCAGGCTTAGGCTTCTTGCTTTTCTGCCTCTTTTCCATCATACTCGCTTGCTGTATATTCCAATAAGTGACATTTTTCTCCCTACTTGTCCTGTAGCCGTATTGATTCTAGCAAGTCATGCACTAACACTTATTTCATTTGCTCCTCATTTTTAACTGCATTTACTCATCGTATACGCTACATTTCCTGGCCTTATCTCATTTTCCTTTTGTCTGATTTATACCATTTACTTTCATGATTCACTTAATGTTTTAAAGGCAACTTTGAACAGGGCAAGATTGTGCTAAAAATGCTCAGTTAAAATGCCACTATTGAATCTATCGTACAACAAGGATATATATATATAAGTCTGAGAAAATTATTTACTTGGTGTGTGAAAAAGTATTTATTTGGTGTCTGCATTCATCTAGAGCTCTTTATGCAGCTAGTGTATGTGAAGTCACAGTCTAGGGATCAACTTCCAGTTATTGCATTAGTTATTGCTTATCTCTCCAGTGGCTATATTCTTTCTCTCCCCTAGTGCTCCCTACTTCTTTTTGCATGCCTCTTTTTTTCTTTTGCTCCCTTTTTTCTGACTTCCCTCTCTTTCTCCATCCATCTCTCCTTCTCTGATGTTTTCTTTGGTTCAAATCTTGTTGCTTACTCTCCTTGCAACTGTTTTCCGCTGTAGATGCTTCATCACGCAGCCTTGCTTCAAGTGAGCGTGTGCACAAAAGCAGTGTGGCTGGGCCTGGCACCGCTCTCTCATCTCTTTCTCTCAGACAAAAGGGTGGGTAAAGCATGCCTCCTTCTAGGAGCACCAGGAGACTTACTACCGTGACAGGCTTCGTCTCATCCACTGCTTGATGCTCTATGTAGTTTCCCTCTAGGTATGGATTGGTATATGTAGTAAATAGGCTCCAGAGAGATTGACTACAGAACTTTGGCATAATGAAATCTGGCCAAGCAAATTGGAAGATTAAGGTTTCAGCGGTTTCTTTGTCATGTTCCCAGTGCATCATAACATGTACCTTCACCCCCCCTCCATTTTTTTTTTCCCCTCATGTAATTTCTTCTTTTCTTTTCAATTTTAAGACATCATATTTATATTTAATGTTTTTTTTTATTTCCTTTTCTAGACAACTGAACTCTTGAACTTTTTTGTTGGAGGCTCATAAATTGAGTAATCATTAATCTGTTATGACATTCAGGTGAGAGAGGAAATGTGACAGCTCGGTCAATATCTCCAGCAAGCAAGCAACATCAGGAAGGCCGTGCAACTAAAGTTGACAGCCGATCCAACCGCACTGCTGACCAGGGCAAAATCAAGACCGTTGATAGCCTGTCTGCCAGCGAAGCTCTTATCCTCAAATCAGACACAGGCAAATTACGCTCCGACTCACACAGCCGCTCTCATTCACCCAACCACAACACCTTACAGGCTCTAAAGGCTGATGGGAAAAACTCGGGACTCCGGTCTGAGTCTCCAAATCCAGGCTCGCGTTCTTCTTCACCTAAACAGAAGACTGTCATCTCAGGCAGGTCAAGTCCCTCTAGCAGCAGTTCCCCACGCTCCTCTTCTCCACATGATAAGAACCTGCCCATCAAAGTCTGTCCCTCCTCAAAGACTCATCTAGACCCTCCTCGTGAGCGATCCAAATCTGACTCCTATACCCTGGACCCTGATGTACTGAGAAAGAAAAAAATACCACTGACAGAGCCACTGAGAGGCAGGTCTACTTCTCCCAAACAGAAGCATGCACTAAAAGAGGCTAAAGGGGGAAGCAGCAATTCTGAAAACTGCTCCCTGTCTCCTCATGTTGTCCAGGAGAGCCTCCACAGTGAAGTAGTAGAAGTATGCTCTTCCAGTGCCTTGCTGTCCAGTGATGAAGCCAATGATGAAAATGTAGAACTGCATAACGCTGAAGAGGGATCATCCAAAGTACATTTCAGCATTGGAAAGGCTCCTGTCAAGGAGGAATTAGAAAGCCGTTCCTCACCTAAAGTCAGCCGCAAGACCTCAAGCAGACACGTGCGCCCCAAAAAGGACAAATCAGGGCCACTCTTTAAGGGTGAGAATGTTCGTCATGCTGAGCCTGCCAAGCAGGCCATGTCACCTTCTGTGGCTGAATGTGCTCGTGCTGTTTTTGCAGCCTTCCTGTGGCATGAAGGCATTGTTCATGATGCCATGGCCTGCTCCTCCTTCCTAAAGTTCAACCCTGAACTGACCAAAGAGCATGCACCCATTCGCAACTCACTCAGCTGCCAGCAGAGCCTTGATGAGAAGGAAAGCAAGTTGAAAAACCGCCACTCACTTGAGATTTCCTCTGCTCTCAACATGTTTAACATCTCACCTCATGGCCCTGATATCTCCAAAATGGGCAGCATCAATAAGAACAAGGTTCTCTCAATGCTTAAAGAGCCACCATTGCCTGAGAAATGTGAGGATGGGAAAGGTGAGCAGGCCTCTTATGAGGTGACCAGCCACTCCACATTGAGGTCAAAGTCTCTCCTGCCCCTCACTCTCCAGCACCTTGTAGCTTTTTGGGAGGATATCTCTATGGCAACTATCAAAGCTGCCACACAGAACATGATCTTCCCCAGCCCTGGTTCTAGTGCCATCCTGAAAAAGAAGGAGAGTGAGAAAGATAGCAAGAAGTCAAAGAAGGAGAAGAAAAAGAAGGAGAAAGCAGAGATTCGCCCCAGAGGAAACCTCTTTGGTGAAATGGCGCAGCTGGCCATGGGAGGCCCTGAGAAAGACACGATCTGTGAGCTGTGTGGAGAATCACATCCCTACCCTGTTACCTACCACATGAGGCAGGCCCACCCCGGTACATAGTTGATGATTTATACAGTTGTATTTCGGTGCATTTAGTACATAATTGTTAGAAACATTGAATAGAGATGTGATTAGTTTTATCCTCAATTCTTTCAGGCTGTGGGCGTTATGCTGGAGGTCAAGGCTATAATAGCATCGGGCACTTCTGTGGGGGATGGGCTGGAAATTGTGGAGACGGCGGCGTAGGAGGGAGTACCTGGTATCTGGTTTGCGACCGCTGCAGAGAGAAATACCTGAGAGAGAAACAAACTGCAGCTAGAGAGAAGGTAGAACTGTTTTGTCTCACACACACACACACTTGATATTGCACAATTGCAGTTTGTTTTACATTTATTCTCCTGGTTTTTAATTGTGAATTAAAATGTTCCTGTGTTTATTTGCTGTGTGGATCAGGTAAAGCAGTCCAGGAAAAAGCCTTTGCAAGTGAAAACTCCTCGAGCCCTTCCCACTATGGAGGCACACCAGGTGATCCGTGCCAATGCGCTGTTCCTGTTATCTTTGAGCAGTGCAGCCGAGCCAAGCCTGCTATGCCATCACCCACCCAAACCCTTCCACACAAACCTACCTAGCCTGAAGGAGGGCGTTTCTGAAGAGCTGCCAAATAAAATTGGCTGCCTGTATCTGCAGACCCTGGCTCGGTACATCCAGCACTATTATCTTCGCTTCTCTTTTATCAACCAGTCAGATAGATTTTCTGATTTTCTCTGCACCCTCACACTTAATTTACAGATTTATTAAAACATATATAATGTTCCCCCTGTTTCAGTCAACATACAGAGAATTTTGGAGGCTACCAAGATGAAAACCTGTTCCAGGATGAGATGCGTTACCTGAGATCGACATCAGTCCCAGCTCCTTATATCTCTGTCACACCTGATGCTTGTCCCAACGTCTTTGAGGAACCGGAGAGTAACATGAAGTCCATGCCACCTAGGTAACAGCACATTTCTTCTTCACTGATGCTTTCTAAATATTCAGCCACAGTAATCATTTCACTAGTCGAGGCAGAGATGAGTGTTTAAATCATGTATTGTTTTGGTAGCCTGGAGACAAGTCCCATCACAGACAGTGACACAGCCAAACGGACCGTGTTCCAGCGCTCTTACTCCGTGGTTGCTTCTGAGTATGACAAACAGCATTCGTCTTCTCCAGCCCGAGTGAAAGCAGTGCCCAGACGGAGAGTACACAGCGGGGATGCAGGTACTCCTTCTACTTACTGCCACATCTATAGTATTGAATTCTCAAATCTGCTTGGTCAGAAGGTGTTTTCTATAAAAACATGACTCTGCCTGTAGCATAAGGCAATCACAGGTTTATGTTGCTGTTCTAATATATTATTGTTTTTATAGTAGCAACTTGTACAGAGATTTGGGTGGAACAGACTAATAACAAATGGATTTAAAAACCTGTTGATGTTTTCAGTAATGAGTAATTTATTTGCCATTTTTAGGAGTCTCCAGTGTCTCCTTCAGGATGTACAGTGCCTTGCGAAAGTATTCGGCCCCCTTGAACTGTTCGACCTTTTGCCACATTTCAGGCCTCAAACATAAAGATATAAAACTGTAATTTTTTGTGAAGAATCAACAACAGGTGGGACACAATCATGAAGTTGAACCAAATTTATTGGATATTTCAAACTTTTTCAACAAATGAAAAACTGAAAAATTGGGCGTGCAAAATTATTCAGCCCCCTTAAGTTAATACT
>JAFFST010046100.1:400028-406224 GCA_022414735.1 Noturus placidus | reverse complement strand
TCTCTATCCTTTCTCTCGCTCTCTCCATCCTTTATCTCTCTCTCGCTCTCTCTGTATCCTTTCTCTCTCTGTATCCTTTCTCTCTCTCTGTATCTGTATCCTTTCTCTCTCTCTATCCTTTCTCTCGCTCTCTCCATCCTTTATCTCTCTCTCGCTCTCTCTGTATCCTTTCTCTCTCTGTATCCTTTCTCTCTCTCTGTATCTGTATCCTTTCTCTCTCTCTATCCTTTCTCTCGCTCTCTCCATCCTTTATCTCTCTCTCGCTCTCTCTGTATCCTTTCTCTCTCTCTCTCTATCCTTTCTCTCTCTCTCTATCCTTTATCTCTCGCTCACTCTCTCTATCCTTTATCTCTCTCTCGCTCTCTCTGTATCCTTTCTCTCTCTCTCTCTGTATCCTTTCTCCCTCTCTCCATCATTTCTCTCTCTCTCTCTGTATCCTTTATCTCTCTCGCTCTCTCTCTCTCTGTATCCTTTATCTCTCTCTCTCTCTGTATCCTTTATCTCTCTCTCGCTCTCTCTCTCTGTATCCTTTATCTCTCTCTCTCGCCCTCTCTGTATCCTTTCTCTCTCTCTCTGTATCCTTTCTCTCTCTCTCTGTATCCTTTATCTCTCTCGCTCTCTCTCTCTGCATCCTTTATCTCTCTCTCTCTCTCTCTCTCTCTCTATTCTTTATCTCTCTTTCTCTCTCTCTCTGTATCCTTTATCTCTCTCTCTCTGCATCCTTTATCTCTCTCTCTCTCTCTGCATCCTTTATCTCTCTCTCTCTCTCTATCCTTTATCTCTCTCTCTCTCTCTCTCTCTCTCTCTGTATCCTTTATCTCTCTTTCTCTCTCTCTCTGTATCCTTTATCTCTCTCGCTCTCTCTCTCTCTGCATCCTTTATCTCTCTCTCTCTATCCTTTATCTCTCTCTCTCTCTGCATCCTTTATCTCTCTCTCTCTCTATCCTTTCTCTCTCTCTCTCTCTCTCTATTCTTTATCTCTCTTTCTCTCTCTCTCTCTCTCTCTCCTTTATCTCTCTCTCTCTGTATCCTTTCTCTCTCTCTCTCTCTCTCTCTCTGTATCCTTTATCTCTCTTTCTCTCTCTCTCTGTATCCTTTATCTCTCTCTCTCTCTCTCTCTCTCTCTCTCTCTCTCTCTCTGTATCCTTTATCTCTCTCTCTCTCTGTGGAAGTATTTGAGTTTGGCAGTAAACTCTCCATGAGGAATGAGCTCGTCAGGATTAGATGATTTGATATATTTTTTTAAAGCCACTCAGGATTGCGTCTCCCATCTTCGCTGCGAGCGAGATGATTACGGCCATACTGCAGGCACACGCTGCGTTTTTCTTCACTCATTAAGTGAGCTAACTCGATTTAGCGAGTTGCCGAGGTGGGCACACGGATCTGCTATGAGTCCGATATGAGAGAACAATTAGGCTAAATTTAGCCAAGAAGGGAGGAGACGCTCCGCAAAAAGCTCCTAAACTTGGGCCTTTCGTTGGCTGTGTGTGCGTGTGTATGTGTGTGTGCGCGTGTGTATGTGTGCGTGTGTGTGTATGTTTTTGGGAGGGAGGCTTGGGCAGCTCAAGCTCCATGGGGAAATAGCAGCTCCAGGCTGTAGAGATGTTGGAGATTTGAACACTCTCTCCTGTTACAGTCCCTACAAGGCGAGCTATTCCTCACACTACTGCTGTGTTTTGTAGATCGTTTTTGTGTTTCATCCTGGTCACAGTCGCCATGGATCCTGGGACACCCCAGATGGGACGCCTAGACACCCCACACACACACACACACACACACATTCACAAACTCATTCACACCTAGGGGCAACGCCTAGTCATTACCCCACCTACTAGCATGTTTTTGGGAGGTGAGAGGAAACCGGATAACCTGGAGGAAACGTACACGAACATACGACCCTCCACACAGCACAGAGAGTAATCCGAGCTCAGGATAGAACCCGGGGACCATGCAGCTGTGAGGTAGTAACGCTATCCCCTGCATCACCTCTTTATTTATTTTACAATCTTTATACTTTTTAGTCCCCAGTTAGTCAAAACCTCGTTCGCAGTATTCCTGGGACGGACTCCGGATCCCCTGAAACCCTGACAAGGATAGGAAGCGTTTCCTTCATGATGAATGAATGAAAGCAATAAATGTGAGAGAGAGAGAGAGAGAGAGAGAGAGACAGAGAGAGAGAGAGAGAGACAGAGAGAGAGAGAGAGAGAGAGAGAGAGAGAGAGAGACAGAGAGAGACAGAGACGAGAGAGAGAGACAGAGAGAGACAGAGAGAGAGAGAGAGAGAGAGAGACCGAGAGAGAGAGAGAGACAGAGACAGAGAGACAGAGAGAGAGAGACAGGGACAGAGAGAGACAGAGAGAGAGAGCGAGACAGAGACAGAGAGAGAGACGGAGAGAGAGAGCAAGAGAGAGACAGAGAGAGAGAGAGACAGAGAGAGAGAGACAGAGAGAGAGACAGAGAGAGAGACAGAGACAGGGAGAGAGAGAGACAGAGCGAGAGAGAGAGAGAGAGAGAGAGAGAGAGAGAGAGAGAGAGAGAGAGAGAGAGAGAGAGAGGGGTGAGAGAGTGAAATATTATTATACTGTAGGAGGAAAAACACTATTCAGGAGTGATGGAGTTTGATTTATTTGTTTTAAAGATCATGGGAAGTTAGTGAATAGCAGTTCACAGGTTTGTCCTTTTCATCAGGTCCTCTTAATGCACATCATATTCTACGACAGTCATATTCATCCCTAATACTTAACAAATATCAAGTATCAAGTATTACTTTTATTATTATTATTTAGGCCCACCACTGGGACACAGCCGTGAACCTCGAACTCACACGGTTCGTTTGAACAGTCCGAGGAGAACAACGCAGAACAACCCAAGTTACTGGTAAAATCGTTTAAAAATAATTTACCAGTACGGCTTTTTGCCAGTAATCTGACTGCAGTTAATCTAATGACTAAGCAATGTTGTTAATCCATGATAAAAACGCAATAACGTCTGCACATTGTCGATTATGACGTCATCGCCATCAGGGTTCCGGTCGAGAAAATTCGAGCTTTGGTTTTGTGAGCCCTGAGCCTGTACGATTTCATTCCTCTCGCCAGAAATCCTCTGCTCTTTATGTAAAGTGCTTCGTCCTGAGCTAGAGTGAAGTTTGCATACGCAGGTCGGATGCGATTCTTCCACAGCGCTCGCATCTTAACAAGTATCCTAATTAAATGAATCTCTTCAAGATTGACGGTTAAAGCATGCTAGCTTCGTTTTCATCTCATTACCAGATAAAATGACTCCATTACCACCCACCGCGGGTTATCTCGTGGGCATAATGTGGGGATTTTATTTATTTGTTTGTTTATTTATTTATTTATTTATTTGTTTATTTATTTATGTTTGAAATCAGCATCCGTAGGTCGGTACTGTACACGTCGACGTTCGTCGACCCTAATTCGCCGCCGTCTTCGTTTCTGCCTGTGTAGCGTAGCAAGCTTGACGTCTCGGACATCGAAATGTCAATCAAACGGACTCATTAGAGGACTCTTTAATGAGATCCGCCAACCCACAGAGTTCAGTCGGATCAGCAAGAAGACGCGAGAGCTCGAGTGGCGTTTTTTACATTCCCGGCTTGTTATACACTCAAGTTTTGGTATCATTAACGGCATCATGAACATCTGCATGCATTAATATTTATTTCCATCCATGCGCTCTTCAACCTTTACACCCAGAGACCCGATTTTAGTCATAACCAGACCAACGATTGATTCATAAATAAAAAAAATTTGGAAGTCAACTTTTATAAAAATGTATGCGAGGGTTTAATTACGTCGACGTTTTATTCATGGTTAATTATTATGATCTAAATGAGGGTAAGGGGAATTGAATTACTTTAACCAATAAGAACAGATTAATCGGCGCATTTGTTTATATTGGTCATGGTAGACGACTTTCTTTCTTCCTTTTTCTTTAAATAACATGATCACTCGTGGTCCGGGGTTCGAGTCCCGCCAGGGTCATGTGTGTGTGTGGAGTTTGCATGTTCTCCCCGTGTGTCGGGGGTTTCCTCCGGGTACTCCGGTTTCCTCCCCCAGTCCAAAGACATGCATGGTAGGCTGATTGGCGTGTCTAAAGTGTCCGTAGTGTATGAATGTGTGTGTGATTGTGCCCTGTGATGGACTGGCACCCTGTCCAGGGTGTACCCCGCCTTGTGCCCGATGCCTCCTGGGATAGACTCCAGGTTCCCCCGTGACCCTGAAAATCAGTAAGCGGTTGAAGATGGATGGATGGATGGACTCGTGTAAATCATACACGGACGGGAGCATCGTTACTAGAATTTAAGACTAAATTGAAACGATCCTTTTAAATCTCTACGCTTTAGCAGACCTAATAACTACGATACACGAACCCACCATGCACATGTTAGTCCAATTACATGATCATGTGTGAGTGGTAATAACAGGTAATTGGTTACAATCAGCATGCATTATAAGCTAATGATGCATTACCGACAGGGCGAACAAAAGCCCTCGTGCGGTATTGATTAGAGCGAACAATAGCGTGGCAGGGGGCCTCGGCCATCGCGGCTGGAGGAGAAGGGAGGGGACGAGGTCTTGGGGGTAATATGGTGCAAACAAAAGGATTTCACACCTTCTTCTTCTTCCTCTGGCTCTCCGCATGGGGTTTAAGGGGGAGAGGTGACGGCGACGGGCGTTAGTCTGTCTGTCCGCCTGTGCCGTAAATTAACTGCGTGTCACGAGGGAGATTCCAACACTGGTGCGAGTCCACAATTAGGAATGGCTTGTTAGGAATTTATCATAATATACTTAATAATACACCTTTCTGAGATCTAGCAGGTACCTACGGTATGTTTTTGTACGACTTCATTGCAGTATTTGGACGCGTGTGGGCGCGAACTGGCAGGTTATCAAATTCAGGAGAATAATATATGCGCGCGTGTGTGTGTGTGTGTGTGTGTGTGTGTGTGTGTGTGTCAGAGAGAACCTGTCAGATGATTGAATCCTGGCAAACAGTCAGAAAAAGCCAAAAAAATATAAATCATGTTTTAGTCAAAACACTTGACACCTCAACATATTTCGCAAAAAACAACATGGAAACGTTTTTTTATATTTACTTTTTAATCTCGTCTTGGCGATCGTCCTGTAAAGACCGTGTTGTGGAATGTGCAAGATCGACAAATGCATCCATTCATCCATCCATCCTCTACCGCTTACTCCTTTATCAGGGTCACGGGGGAACCTGGAGCCTATCCCAGGAAGCATCGGGCACAAGGCGGGGTACACCCTGGACAGGGTGCCAGTCCATCACAGGACACAATCACATACACACTCACACACACATTCATACACTACGGACACTTTAGACACTCCAATCAACCTAACATGCATGTCTTTGGACTGGGGGAGGAAACCGGAGTACCCGGAGGAAACCCCCGACACACGGGGAGAACATGCAAACTCCACACACACATGGCCCTGGCAGGACTCGAACCCCGGACCCTGGAGGTGTGAGGCGGACGTGCTAACCACTAAGACACCGTTCGCCAAAATTGACAAATGTCCTGCTTAAAACCTCCATCGCCTCAAAACAGCGGACTGAACCTTCGATGCTACAATGCTATCGATGTTTTATCAATATGTTGATGAATCTGAAGCAAATACAGAAATGTCAATGTATACACACACACACACACACACACACACACACACACACACACAGAGTATAGCTCATTTAAAAGTAAAGAAGCGCTACTTTGTGCACTGCCGATACCGTGAGCAGCCATGTTGATTTGACGTCACTTGCTGAACTCGGGGTTTGACGAGACCATCTCCGACTAAGCCGAGTAGGAATTCCGAGTCAAGATGATTTTTGTTCGCTTTTTCCTAGTCGGAGGCTGGAAAGTCCGAGTTAGATGTTTTAGTCGAGCGCAGCAACAGCTCAGGCGAGGCGGGAATTGCTTGGGGCCCTCGAGTTTTGACAGGGGTATTATGGAGAACTCCGCCGGAACCTCTGCTGGGCGATGTACAAAGCTACACTAGTCTTGCGGGACTTACGCGAACCTATTTTGAACGGTCTGTCTGGGAGCTGGAAAAGACAGAGACAGAAACTCTGATGAGTGAAACGAAAACAAGTACGAACGACTGAAGACGTAGGCGTGAAGCATTGTAACGCTAGCTAAAAACCATTTTGGCAA
>JAFFST010046100.1:380028-395028 GCA_022414735.1 Noturus placidus | reverse complement strand
GTGGACGGAGCCCGAAGGTAGGCAGGTAGCTGCATTTTTGTCTGAAGTATTTCAAGTCCGTAATGCTCTACCAGGACCATACCGTGTTTCCAAACCAAATACCACTTAATTTGTACTTTTGATTGGACGATGTGAGCTTGCTACTTTTGATTGATTGATTTATTCTTAAAGGCTGATAGGGCAAATAATCCACCTTGTTCACATTCTCTATTTCATATACACCTTCTCAATCACTGCTGAAGATGTGCGAAGTACATGTCTGATCATCTGGTACATGACTGGTCACTGATAGACTGCATGGAACTACAGTCTGGGATAGAAAGAAATCAGCCCCAGCCTCGCTTGTTGCCGTTCTCCATACCAATGCCCATTTTTCTACAACCGTCGCTAGTGGTAAATGGTCTGCACTTATATAGCGTTTTTTTAAACCTTAGTGGTTCTACAAAGTGCTTTACACTGTGTCTCATCCACCCAATCACACACACACACACCAATGGTAGCCGAGCTGCCATGCAAGGCTTGACATCGGGAGCAACTTGAGGTTCAAGAACACGTCGGTATGTGGAATCAAACCGCCAACCCTACGATTTGTGGACAATGCGCTGTACCACCTGGGCCAGAGCCGTGGTGCTGTTGGGCTCGGTTCCACACACACAAAAAAAAAAAACATTTAAACTGCAAATATCCTTATGTGGACGCCAAATGAAACATCATATGGATGTATTTTTATCTTTATATCTATATATGTCAGCCTATTTATAACAGCTGGCCATGGTATTGTTATCTATCCATCTATCTATCTATCTATCTATCCATGTGCTAGCGTGTAATAATTTATTCATAGTTTGTGACCATGACAACATGCAATAAAGCATAAATTATGCATACGTTTCATAATAATTTAGAATATTAATAGCATTTTATTTATCCCAGCCATTTAACATCCCAATCAACCGTCCCTACAAGATCCGCCTGAACAGAAGGGGTAAAAAGCCCATCTGTGGCCCTTCTTTAGGCTTTATGCCACCATTGGCCTCCCATAGAAAACTCTTCAAGAACTAATCATTATGAGGGGAATAAAGGGAGCTGCTGCCTCACAAAGCGCAATAATGAAGCAGTTTATAAACACATGCCCTGATCCTACATCACCATGGGGTCAGAAAATAGACAGATCACTTATTCAGACATCTTTAACTCTCACTTTCATGCAAAATTCTCGGTGCAATAAAAAAAACATCTAATTCAGCAGTAAAGTTAATGCACTGGAGTCTGATCAGTCTGATCTTCTCTGTGCACTCGGACACACGTCACGCGCGGTATATATTAAACTGTGGGGTCAGTTTATAAAAGTGACGGGATCGTGCTGAGGACATCTCCTACCTTCCGCACGTCTCCACAGGAAGGGATCCAGCTGATGGGCGCTGTTTGCTCGCTGTTTATTCGGTACCGCAGCCCGGTTCGGTCCAGGTTCCTTGCTCCCCGCTCCTGAAATCCCGCAAACGCCAAAAAAATAAAACTTCCCCGATGTACAGCGGATGAGGGCTGTTAAACACCCACAATGCAACACGTGGAGGTGGATGTGGGGAGGAAAAAGTGCTCGAGCGCTCCGGAGGAATCACGCGCACAGAACGCGCGCGACTCCAGCGGCACCACGCGGCCTTGAATATATCAGTTGATTAGGTTATGTCAGCGGTATTATCAGTGCATCAGGAGTTTAATGATGTGTGATTATGTCTCTGGCTGTCTAGGTACCTGTCGAGAGAGAGAGACGGGGAGAGAGAGTGAGAGAGGCGGGGAGGGAGAGAGAGAGAGAGAGAGAGAGTGTGTGTGAGAGAGTGAGAGAGACGGGGAGAGAGAGAGAGTGTGTGTGTGAGAGAGAGAGAGAGAGAGAGACGGGGAGGGAGAGAGAGAGACGGGGAGGGAGAGAGAGAGAGAGAGACAGAGACGGAGAGACAGGGAGGGAGAGAGACGGACCAAGAGACAGAGAGAGAGGGAGGGAGAGAGAGAGCGTGTGTGAGAGAGAGAGAGACTGAGAGAGACAGGGAGGAGAGAGAGAGAGAGAGAGAGAGAGTGTGTGTGTGAGAGAGAGAGAGATGGGGAGAGAGAGTGAGAGAGACGGGGAGAGAGAGAGAGGGGGAGGGAGAGAGAGAGACGGGGAGGGAGAGAGAGAGAGACGGGGAGAGAGAGAGAGACGGGGAGGGAGAGAGAGAGGGAGTGTGTGTGAGAGAGAGACGGGGAGGGAGAGAGAGAGAGAGAGAGCGAGTGAGTGAGAAAGAGGGAGAGAGTGAGAGAGAGACAGAGAGGGACAGGGAGGGAGAGAAATGGAGAAAGAGAGAGAGAGACAGAGACGGAGAGACAGGGAGGGAGAGAGACGGACCAAGAGACAGAGAGAGAGAGAGAGAGAGAGAGAGAGAGAGTGTGTGTGAGAGAGAGAGACGGGGACGGAGAGAGAGGGAGTGGGAGAGAGAGTGAGAGAGACAGAGAGAGAGCGAGTGAGTGAGAGAGAGGGAGGGAGTGAGAGAGAGACAGAGAAGGACAGGGAGGGAGAGAGATGGAGAAAGAGAGAGAAACAAGGAGGGAGAGACAGGGAGGGAGAGACGGAGAGACAGGGAGGGAGAGAGACGGACCAAGAGACAGAGAGTGAGTGAGAGATGGAGGGAAAGGGAGAGAGAGATGGACGGAGAGAGACAGAGACGGAGGGAGATAGAGTGAGAAACGGAGAGAGAGAGTGAGAGAGATGGAGAGAGAGAGACTGGGAGAGAGACGTGAGAGATGGGAAGAGGGAGAGAGAGGGACAGGGAGTGAGAGAGCACGAGAGAGGTGTACAGAGGGAGAGAGAAGGACAGAGACGGGAGAGAGAGAGACGGGGAACAGAGAGAGAGAGTGAGAGAGATGGAGAGAGAGAGAGATGATATAGACAGATAGAGTAATAGATGAAAGATAGAGAAAATGAGACCGATGAGAAAGAGATGAGAAAAACTGAAACAAAAGGAAGAGAGAAATGAAAACGAGAATGAGAAATGAAAGAAAGCGAGATTATAGTATAATGCTGTGAAAAAGTATTCAAATGTATGAAACTGCATTCATAATGGGGTTCAGCTGGACTAGACACAGCCAGGTGTGATTACTGTGAACCCTGTTCAATCAAATCAACACTTCAATAGAACTTTTTCAACAGTATGAAGTTGGTTGAAAGGTCTTACCCAGAAACACACCATGACAAAGTTGAAGGAAATTCCAGAAATGATGAGACAGAAGGTGATTGAAATACATCAGTCTGGGAAGGGTTACAAAGCTATTTCAATTTCTCTGGGACTCCAAAGAACCACACTGAGAGCCGTTATCTCCAAATAGAAAAACTCAGCAGAGTAGTGAACCTTCCCAGAAGTGGCTGACCGTCCAAAATTCCTCACTGAGCACTGCGTCGACTCCTCCAGGAAGTCACAAAAGAGCCAACGTCAAAGGAATTACAGGCCTCTCTCGCGTCAATAAAGGCCACTGTTCATGACTCCGCTATCAGAAAGACACTGGGGGGAAATGGCTTCCATGGAAGAGAGGTGAGGTGAAAACCACTGCTAACCCAGAACATTAAGGCTCATCTGAATTTTGCCAAAACACACCTTGATGATCCTCAAACCTTTTGGGAGAATGTTCTGTGGATTGAAGAGTAGAAAGTGGAACTGTTTGGAATACAGGAGTCCCGTTAGATCTGGCGTAAACCAAACACCGAATTCCACAAAAAGAACATCATAGCTACGGTCAAGCATGGTGGTGGAGGTGTGATGGTGTGGGGATGCATTTCTGCTTCAGGACCTGGGCAACTTGCAGTAATTGAAGGAAACATGAATTCTGCTCTCTATCAGAAAATCCTAAAAGAGAATATCCGGTCTTCAGTCTGTAAATTGAAACTCAACTGCAACTGGATTATGCAGCAAGACAATGATCCAAAGCAGAGGAGTAAATCCTAGTCCTAGAGGTAAGTGAAAGAATTATCTCAGTTATTGGAAGCATTTGGTTGCAGTTACTGCTGCTAAAAGTGAAACAACCGGATTTTAAAAGGGCAATTAATTTTTCCCATTGGTGATAGGTGTCGGATGACAGATTATTTTTTGCTTCAATAATTTTATTTTTTTTTAAATCTGCAACTGATCTAAAACCATGTAGAATGAGACATGCACAAAAACAGAAGAAACAGTATGTGGCAAATACTTTTTCACAACACTGTAGATGATCGAGAGAAAGAGAAGATAGAAATAAAATTAAAAAAGTGAAAGAGATGAAAAAAGAGAAACAAAAGAGACAGGGATGAGAGACATGAAAGGGAAGAGACAATGTAAAAGGATGTAAAAGGAAGATGATCAAGAACCCAACTCAACCTAAGTACCCCATCTCAACTAAACCCAATCTACTTTATCCCATCCCAATCTATCTTAACCCAATCATAGCCCATCCCAATCTACCATAGCCCATCCCAATCTACTTTATCCCATCCCAATCTACCCTAACCCAACCCGATACACCATAGCCCATCCCAATCTACCATAACCCATCCCAATCTACCCTAACCCAACCCAATCTACCATAGCCCATCCCAATATACCACAGTCCATCCCAATCTACTTTATCCCATCCCAATCTACCATAGCCCATCCCAATCTACTCTAATCTCACCCAATCTACCATAGCTCATCCCAATCTATCTTGGACAATGTAAAAGGATGTAAAAGGAAGATGATCAAGAACCCAACTCAACCCAAGTACCCCATCTCAACTAAACCCAATCTACCCTAGCCTATCCCAATCTACTTTATCCCATCCCAATCTACCCTAACCCAATCCAATCTACCATAGCACATCCCAATCTACCCTAACCCAACCCAATCTACCATAGCCCATCCCAATCTACCCTAACCCATCCCAATCTACCATAGCACATCCCAATCTACCCTAACCCAACCCACCATAGCACATCCCAATCTACCCTAACCCAACCCAATCTACCATAGCCCATCCCAATATACCCTAACCCATCCCAATATACCATAGCCCATTCCAATCTACCTTAGTCCATCCCAATCTACCCTAACCCAACCTACCATAGCCCATCCCAATCTACTCTAATCCAACCCAATATACCATAGCCCATCCCAATCTACCCTAACCCAACCCAATATACCATAGCCCATCCCAATCTACTTTAGCCCATCCCAATCTACCATAGCCCATCCCAATCTACTTTAGCCCAACCCAATCTACCATAGCCCATCCCAATCTACCTTAGCCCATCCCAATCTACCCTAACCCCAGCCCAATATATACTTATCGATCTAATTTAACCTAATCCAATCTACCCTAACAGAGCCAAATTTACCCTAACCAATCTAACTTAACCTAACCAAATTTACCACAACCCACTCTAATTTAACCCAACCTACAACACAATATAACCCAACTCAATCTACCACAACCCAATCTAACCTAACTCAACGCAATCTAATTTAACCCAATATAACCTAACCCAACCTATGACAACCCAATATAACCTAACCCAACCCAATCTACCACAACCCAATCTACCGCAACTCAATCTAACTTAACTCAACCTAACCTACCAAAACCCAATCTAATTTAACCTAACCCAATCCAACCTAACTCAACCTAATCTATCTGAGGAATAAGTAAGTATGTCAATACTAGGACCGAATTTAAGGTTTTGGAAAGCAGGAAATTAAAAGGGAGGCTGTATTTTTTTTGTGTTTGAAAACATTCACATTCAGCTAACTTCAAAACCATTATCACTGATTATACCTTTAATTCGACATTGTGGAAAATACTTGATTCTGTTTGATCACCCCATGTCTAATTAGAGCCGTGTTCACTTCTCTTCTCACAGCTTTCCACTGATAGATGCTGTAATCTATTAATATCAACATTATCACAAAAAAAAAAAACAAAAAAAAAACAACTCCTCTTCATTTTTACCATGAAAGGAAATGTTTGGTTTAATCATGCTGCTACAGACTGCTGGTTCGGCCATTACTTAAATAGCCGGTTAGTGTTTATACAGCTATGAACCGTTTCACTGAGCAGAATATTATAAACAGCAATAAAAGCCTTCAAAACACAAAAACCAGCTGGCCTGCTTTGACTAAGGGTGTCGATTCTGTAATAATCAACTGACTGTCCATGTTCATTCTTCATCTATCGTTTGCATATCATGTAAATATTCCATACAGAGTCTTGTTTTTCTCTGCATTTATACCTCATCGTGTTTGCGTTTATTGTGTAAAAAAAATTAGAAGTGTATTAAACCCAGCAATAAAACTTGCAGTGTTCACTCTGCACACCACAAAACTATTGTAATGATATAACCACCATGATGAATTATTCATGAATGTTCTGCACACCAGAAATCAAATCAGGCCTCTTATCAGAACACTAGCACTAGTGGAAGAAAGAAAGAAAGAAAGAAAGAAAGAAAGAAAGAAAGAAAGAAAGAAAGAAAGAAAGGAAGATCTCGGACAAACAAGTGAAAGCATCCAAGCAGAGTGTGTGGATTTCTGAACGATGGGATTTATTAGATTCTATGAACATAGGAAAATAATCTAAAGTCATGCAGGCAAATGTGCAAATTAGACCTCTATCACAGAGTCGAAGTATATCCCAAGTTAACATTTGGGTAAAAAAAAAAAAAATTCAAATAAAGTTCACAATGTTAGTTTTGAAAGAGTCGTATTTAACACGTGCGCTACGTGGACAATTCATCGGATTATACCGTATCATCGAGATTCCTGATACAAAACCATCTGTGCAAAATCTGACTTTAATTTATTACTTTTAGGCTAAAACAACATGGATCATAAAAATCTATTTTATAAACATAGTGGGCACATTTAAACATTTTTAAAGCAGCAGTTCAATGATTTTATTTATTTGCCTACAATCCAACACTAGTCAATTGATTGAGTTCAAAATCAGCAAAGTAAGAGGTTTGGTTTCTGAACGAAACTGAAATTTGAAGGACACTTTTATAATATAAAAAAGGAGGTAATCTAATAAAAAAAAAAAAAAAAAAAACCTTCACTGTTAGAACAAGATCGTATTGAACCGCTGATACATTTCTGATATATCACACTGCGTTCCCGGCTCAAAGTGGCATTTACTTACTTGTGCGAATGAACGCTAGACATCAGGGGTTTGTTTTGTTTTTTTTACATCACTGTGAGTAAACAAAGGCCTTTAAAAGAGTAAAAGCTGTGCTAAATCTAACAAAGTCCAGCGGCTGGTAATGAAAGTGAATCGAGATGCATCTACAGTGATGGATTAGATCAATTCGCTACAGACTGCTACAGCAAAGATAAAACAAGGGAAGTTAGAGCACTTCCTCACAGGCAGCTCTTACAGGCTTCTGAGTGAACTGTAGTGTGTAGTGACCGTTTATCGGAGGGGGTCGCTACACCACGGCTCATTGTCTTTCGCACAATCATTCATTCATAGTAGGGTTGGGAAACATGACAACGTAACATCGATATCACGATACGCAACAGGGGTGCTTTTTCTACGCATGGTTATCAGTACGTTTATAACACTGACCGATTGTTGGTCACACAAGCAAACGGCTAGTTAGCGCCGTCGAATTCTCAAACCCGATTGGTCTGAAGGTGCTGATTCATTTTCTTTAGCCATGCGACGATTAAAGTTTCACATAAACCGCATCGCAAATTTAGAAAAAAAAAGCCGCAGCAAAAATCACGTTTCAAACCGCAGGAATAATTAAATCATTTTTATAAAATTCTGTACGGACTTTCTATAGCAACAGCGACTTGTACGGTGGACGCTCCACTTGTTCCTCTTACGCTCCACAACCTTGAATTAATGCGGCTCGTTAATAAATTAAAAATTGTAATGGTTGGCAAGTCGTTCAAGAGGAATAAACACTCTGGGACATGTGGGTTCTCAAGTTGTGCAAATGTATAAGATTCTGCTCTTTTGTCAGGTTTGAATCCTGACAATTCCACAGCCATCCATGTCCAGTAGTTAAACAGCGCCTGTCTGACCAATCAGCCGTCTGCACCATTTCTAGCTCCACCCATATGAGCATATTCAGAGCTCTCGATACCCTGATAAAAAGAGAAACCGACTGCATCACAGGTACTCCGTACTGACGACTGATTTCATAGTGAACTGTTCCTCAGCTAGTGAATACAGAGGAGTACAGTTAGAGCTCTCCTCCAAGCGTGTTGAAGAAAACAAGTTCGGCTTTATCCTCGAAGATGGGTACAGTTAGTGTCGTATGACTGGGGACGCCTACCTAGAGGAGGGGAACAAGAACTAAATTCGGAGAAATTTGTACGTATCGTGATGCACGTTTTTGGCATAACTGCCCAACCCAGATTCATAGTTTCACAAACCACTCCTGACCATCAAATATACAGAGTATAAAATCCAACCTTCTGCCCTTTGTAAAAAAACAAAACAAACAGAAAAAAACACAGCACAAAAACAATCTTACAGCACTGAGTGGTAATCCCTAACGTTATATCGGCATCGTGAAACTGTTATTAGAAAGAACAGTACAACACAACTGCAGTCAGTGGTCTGACAGCAGCCCTTTCCCAAATGCCTCCTTTCTCTCTTCCTCACTCTCACACACGTGCGCACACACACACACACACATACACACATCTAGGGTGCCAGAGAGTTTGTGCAAATTCTGTAGAGAATTGTAATAACATGGGATTGAGCAGCTTTCATCATCTGCTGCACCTGCAAGAACTGGCACGAGCCTCATGCTTTTCTAACTTCTAACACACACAAACACACACACACAAACATGCATGCAGTGGAAAATGCGGTTAAGGAAAGCCCCTAAAGACCACATCAGAGCTAATAATTTTACTCACTCGCACAGACACACTCACACGCACAGACACGCTCACACAAACAGCTGGCTTTCAAATCATCTCCGTCTCCTGGCATCGAATCACTCCATAAGGCCCTGTCCCTGTTCACCGGGGAGCGCATCTCTCTCCTCCCTCTCCTCCTGCTGCTTCCTCTCCTCCCCCTGTCGCTCCCCCTCCGTCTCCGTGGGGCTCACCAGGCTGCTGTCTTCACCCAGAATGCTGCACAGTTCGGACAGACGTTGCTGCATCTTGGGGATTCCCGAGAGCTGTGTCTCCAGCCGCAGCTTCTCGTCCTGCAGCGAGAGCCGTGTGGATGCGTCGAGCCTTTCGAAGCGCCAGCCGCCCTCGCCGTCGAACTGCAGCAGGTGGGTGTGGTACTTCCTGTGGTCAGAGGAGAGGAGAACCATATGGCATAATTAACACGGGCCATTAAGCATACTAACAGAAACAGTAATAATTAAAGGATCTGAAATCTCGTTCATTTTGTCCTTAAATACCAATAATTTACTAGTAAAGGAGGCGCGTCGTGCATGCGTGCCTGACAGTCCAAATGAAGAAGTCTTTTATACTTAGAGCAACTACTCATTTATAAGGAACATCTGTCAATTCGCATGTGGCGGTGGCGGGCTTTATTGCTGAGAATATCTTGTTTCCGTAATTATCATGCCTGTCTTGTTCTTAATTTAAATCGAACCAATCTCCTAAAATCTTATTCCTGGACTGCAAACTACTCTAGTGCTGCTCCTCAGTTCTCCTCCAGATGAGCAGGAGCGTGCCGCTGGTGAGAACGATGACCGAAAGACCCACCACAGAGATGGCCGGTGTGTGATTGAGAGAAGCGCGATCCCAGCATCCTTAGCGGCTTCAAAGATTTTGCCCTCCACGTCGATACTAACGGCGCTGGTGCACTCGTCCAGGAGAGCGTATTTGGGCCTGGAGGAAATGAGTAAAGCAGAGGTCAAGTCAACATACTGCAGAGACATCAATCACGGTCAACGTTACAAGTGTGAAAAGAATTTTTAAAAACGATCTGCTGCCACGGAGGATTTTTTCCCCCTCCATCATCTTTGTGTTTGTATCTCAGTATGTTGGAAAACTTTCCCAGTATTTTGAGTTGCTCTACACACTTCGGGCCAAGACGATATTCTGCGATATTGTGATTGTAATTTGTCTGATGTGTTTCCCGACTTAGATACGAGTTCCCATTTAAGCAAAAACGTGACGAGTCTGAAATATATAAGCGCAGGTTGACGGTGACTTCTGGGTGTTGGGATAAGGCATGAAATGTCTCACTTGTGGTAGAACATCCTGGCCATGCCCATTCTCTGCTTCTCTCCTCCAGACAGAACATCCTTCCAATCACTTTCCGAATCCCAACCTGCCAAAAACGCCATGCATCAACCACTTCAGTCCAGGCACAGTCTAAGCTGTCAATATTACTCATTACTTCTATACACCTTTCAATAAGCAAGAGTGATGTTTAACAGCACCAACTTCTACCCTGTTCCCACTGACGATGAGTTAGTGCCTGGGTTTCTTCCCACAAATACATTCAATTCAATTGGCTTGTGAGAAATCTATACTAAAGCCATAAAAGTCAAAAGTCATGATCACATTATCACATCCTTTATCAGAGAAATTAGGTCGGTTACAGCTGAGAAATGCAGGAAAAACCCCCCAGTAAAGTGTCTATGCAGGAAAAAAAACCCCAGTAAAGTGCTTATTGATGAAAGAAGGTGCTCACCTCCTTCCCTCTCGAGGATATAGAGGAGGTTGACGGTGCGCAGGATTCCCTCCAGATGCTGATCAGTGAACCCTTGCTCCTGCATCTCCTGAACCGTGTCGGGATAAATGACCTGATCCCGCAGAGTGCCCACGGACATATACGGCCTGCATGAACACACATACACACACACACGCGCACACACACATTATAAAACAAAACAAAAAAAAGATTACGCTCAAAAAGAAATCATTTAATTGAAATTAAAGTTAGCCTTTACATCTAAAACATACAATCTTCTTTAGATACCCTGCCCAGGCTATGACGTGTAACGGCACGGACGCACTTGTGCTGACGGTCAAATCCATACCGTTCCCCTGGAAAGCGTTTCATGTTCAAGAGCAGAGGAGTGATTTGGCAGAGAGCTAAACGGATGCGGCGTTTCCTTTTGAGACGTGCTCGGTGTGCAAAGTTTGCTTCATTGATTTTTGCATGTGCTTCTTTAAAAATGCACACAGATTAGCATTTTAAAGTAGACAGCACTGTTGAATGCTCGATTGTGATTGGTCAGAATGTGCTGGTTGATTTTCTACAACAGCTGCTCCGACAGTAGGCAAGGCGCATCACGGATTTAAAGTAATCCATGCGCTCGTTCTGATACGTTATCCCGTCTCTAGGAAAAACTTCAACGGAGACGTGCGTGGCAGACGCTCCACAATGTCGTGACGTCTTCCGTAACCAGACATTTTTCAGCGTCTGCACTTTTTGAACAGTCAGAGGTGAATTTGCCATTTTTAAAGTTTTCCGACGAGGGAAGACCTTTGGGGCGGAGGACGCTCTACTTTGCTGCTTCTCTGTAATGTGGCGTTATTTTTTTTCGTCTTAGTAACGTCGGGAGAGCGTAAAAGAGAGTCAAGTCAAGGTAGGACTGTTTATAGGTTCTATAACGTAAGTAATTACAGGGAGTAACTTGCTTCACTCGATGCACAAGCGCACACACGTTCGTACACTACGGACAATTTGGAAACCCGAGTACCTCGACGAAACCTCTCGAGGAAAAAAGGCGACCTCTGTGCACACAGGGCGGAGGCAGGATTCAAGCCCCCGAACCCTTGAGGTGCGAGTCAAATGTGCTAACCCCTAGGCCACCCTGCCTAAAAAAGTATGACATCTCATTCCTTAATTAATTCAAATTTGTGACTGTTGGCCAATTGATGTGGTAGAAGAGGAATAAAGTGCTTCAACACAGAAGATGGGAAAGTAATCAAATGACAGTGTGGCAACAGTCACTGATTATTCTCCATGTATTCTAATCTATTTTACTTGTACTTCCCTCTACAAGACTCTCCACATGTGATTATCGAGATTATTGTTCAGCCACAATGAGCGTAAACATCTCTTGGACTTAATTGATGTTAGAAACAAGTGTATTATTGCGCGGACATGTTCGGTTGCCGCTGCCGCGGGTGTAATCTCTTTCACTTGTGCAATGAGGCGGTCACGTCAAACAGTCGCTCTGCAGGGCCATCTGGACCCACTGCTCTCAGAACCTGCTCCACTTCATCACCACCTTCATTACTACTAATTAGCTTAGCAGGGCATGAAATGAGAATGAACACACACACACACTTCCATAACTTCTAAACAGTTGGGGGTCATTCTAATGGTAAAATTAAGAACAAGGCAGCACCCTGTGATGTGAGACCAACCCTTAGTCTATCGTTCTCGTTCCTAATGGAGGACGATAAACAATTACGTTCAAGCTCGTGATTTTCCTTGCTCACGTCCATACAAGTCCAATGGCATTAAACATATTAAATTAACAAGGAATTCAAGTGTTAAACCAATTCCATGAATTTCCTTTTGTCACTATTGTTACGGTTACTGTAATAAGCTGTACCTCTGTGGGATATAGAACATGTGCTTCGGTGGAGGTTTGTACAGGACGCCGCTGTACACAGGCCACAGGCCGCTCAGGATCCGAAACAACGAGCTCTTACCGCAGCCGTTCGGGCCCGTGATTAACAGATGCATTCCTTCGTCCACCTTCGTGCGGACGTGGACCGAGACGAAAAACAAGACAGAAAAGACAGAGGAATTAGCAGATAAAACGTCATGAGTTATTTGTTACACCGACACAAATACACTGCAACCTCAAATCCACTATGTTTTTTTTCTTCTGAAAAAGCATACGCGACTCTAATGCTAAAAAGTGTTCTACACAAATACATTACACGATATGGTCAGAAGAATGTGGACACCTGACCATCACACCCATATGTGGTTCTTCCCCAGAGACTGTTGGCACAAGGCTTGGAGCACACAATTATATACGATGTCATTGTATGCTGTAGCGTTAAGATTTTCTTTTCACCGGATCTAAAGGAGCCCAATCATGTCCTCAGGCATCAGGTATACGTGCTAAAAGTCTTGTCTGTGCCTGAAAACAACCGAAAAGAGGAGCTCTGAAACATTAAATACATTTTATAATGACTGCTTCATTTTGAAACAAATAAACATTATTCATCGCTTTCAAATAATGTCCAGCTTTGATGAACAGAATTCTGCCCAGTTCCACAAAGACATCTGGGTCCAAGTCTCGAAACAATTCCTATTTCGAGACTGAGCAAACCAGTCTAAGTGGTTGAAACACACTGGAATTACAAGCGCATTTCAGTGATTGCTTGATTTGCTAGAAAAAATTATATAAATTGTGCCCCTCCTTTTATCTCGGTGGCAGTGGCACTATCTGTCAGCCCGACACTCTCGTCTGGAAACAGCTGCCACGGTTCGACGCGCTCTTTAATGATATCACTGTCTTTTCCCACAAATTTCTCCCCGTGTCTAAAAAAGGGGGAGGCGTGGTGCTGTTTAAATCTGTCTCACAAGGCATTGTGGGTAACAGCTCCGAGTCACACGGGTGGCAGATGACTGCTGCATGAAAGGCACGGAGGGTTATTAGCGATGCGATCTCCTTAACGCTTCAGCGGAACAACGTGTCATCACAGGAAGGCCCGTCTCCGTGAGTCGAGAGGGATGGTGGTGTTTGGGAATAATCAACACATTGTTCCTGGCAAACAGGCAACGGGCCAGAAGGCATCAGGATCGGGAGTGCAAAGCCTGCTTTCCCAGAAGTTAACAGGAAACATGAGTAATCACAAGCGTAGAGTCTGGTGTAGAACGACTGACTTCGTTAAGAAAACTCCGGGAACGTGCGACGTATTCGATGAAACTGTATTTAACAAACTACATTTGGAGAACTCTTACGATTATGTTTTGCAGACATTGAGCGATCACTAATAAACTTGGGTATGGTTATCATTTTCTGTTTTGCAGAAGGAAAAAAAAGCCCGCGGTAGGATTTGATCACATGACGAGCAAGCGTTATTCTGACTTAATATATACAAATCAGCTTTCAGTATGCAACTGCTTGTAGCATTGGTTCACCAGGAAAAGGAGGTGGGGAGTGAGACATGTAAGATTAGGGTCATTTCAATTTGCATATTCATAGAAATGGGATCTCTTGGTGAGGTGCAGCTAGGCCTTTTTCTGTTGCCTAATATTATTTGCATGGAACCTACAAAACAATTGACTGGATGATTGTCAAATTTAGGGCGCACGGTGGCTTAGTGCTTAGCACGTTCGCCTCACACCTCCAGGGGTTGGGGGGTCGATTCCCGCCGTGGCCCTTTGCATGTTCTCCCTGTGAAGCGGGGATTTCCTCCCCCAGTCCAAAGACAAGCATGGTAGTCTGATTGGCATGTCCAAAGTGTCTGTAGTGTATGAAAGTGTATGTGATTGTGCCCTGCCATAGATTGGCAACCGGTCCAGGGTGTACCCTTTCTTGCGCCCCATGCCTCCTGGGATAGGCTCCAGGTTCCCCGTGACCCTGTAGGATAAGCGGTATAGAAAATGGATGGATGGATCTTCAAATTTATTCTGAACTGTCTAACAGGACTAACTGGAAAACGTCTGGCCAAACTTCCTATGTGTTGCTAATGAATGGAAATAGTATGAGCGTGTCCTTAAATAAACTTTCTTAATATCTCATTCATCACACTTAACTTAACTTTGTTGATTTACTGTCACCCGCTTTGTGGACTGTGCAAGCAACTGTCAACATAACGCCTGAATTGAAGGCTTAACATTTTTTCCTGACAGAGCACTGAAACATGGCGAAGTTTATGACTACTATAACGAAACGTTTTTACGGCAAACCACTGGTGGTGGTGTTGGTTTAGGGCAGGGGTCGGCAACCTGTACCACTCAAAGAGCCATTTGGACCCGTTTCCCACAGTAAAGTAAACACTGGGAGCCGCAAAACCCTTTTGACATTTAAAATGAAATAACACTGCATATAACGTTTTTTTTTTT
>JAFFST010046100.1:360235-379787 GCA_022414735.1 Noturus placidus | reverse complement strand
GCATGCGCGCTGCATTTGCTCGGCTCCGAAGCGGACTTGACTGACAGTTCTAAACACGTGGACTTTTGCCTAGCCCTGTGTACGTTGTTTGCTGATCGCCTGACCCTCGCCTGTCTCTGGATTACCTCTGTTGGATTTACGTTTGGGATTACACTGTTTGACACTGTTTGTAAATAAAGCACGGTTCGCACTGCAATTGCGTCCTGCCTCATTCTCCGCCGTCACGAGACGTGACAGAGCCGCATCAGAAGGATGCGGCTCCGGAGCCGTGGGTTGCCGACCCCTGGTTTAGGGGTTACGGCTCTTTTGTATTCCAAGCCCAAAATATCAAACTATTAAGCTTTTAATGTTCTAACAACATATCATTGGTCAGGAAATTAGCAAGAAGTAAACAAATAGATTTGTTCCTCAGGAAAATATATATAGTTCAAGTGTTTAATTAACTTCGGTCAATCTATAGTAAATTAAACCTAGGCTTACAGAACTAACAGAACCTTATACCGCAGTTCCGATATAGAATGACCTACAGTATAATGCCATGCGTTTGTGTTATTCTACGTCCGTGCATACCGCACCATTGGTAAAAGCCTCAGCTAAACTAAGCCGAACCACAGTCCACCAAACAATACAATATAAAAGTCCTGCCTCATGAACCTTTAAAATAACTGGAATCTAATTGACATTTTACCAACAATTGTTAGGGCGAACCTTGTAACTAACTTTAAAGTTTTGTGAAATGCTATATTCGCACGTTATACATTTAATATATACAGGATACTTGTATATCAGTGGTTCTTTGGTGCCCAGGCTCATGCTCCTGCATTTGATATAGTGACTGCATCAATAAAGGTCCATCCATCCATCCATCTTCAACCGCTTACTCCTTTTCAGGGTCAAGGGGGAACCTGGAGCCTATCCCAGGGAGCATGGGGCACAAGGCGGGGTACACCCTGGACAGTGTGCCAGTCCATCACAATCACATACACACTCACACACACATTCATACACTACGGACACTTTAGACACGCCAATCAGCCTACCATGCATGTCTTTGGACTGGAAACCGGAGTACCCGGAGGAAACCCCCGACACACGGGGAGAACATGCAAACTCCGCACACACATGACCCTGGCGGAACTCGAACCCCGGACCCTGGAGGTGTGAGGCGGACGTGCTAACCACTAAGCCACCGTGTGCCCCATCAATAAAGGTTTAAAAAAAATATATTTAGTCTCAATAACATACTTTCTCAGAGTATAGAAAATCAACCATGGTTCTAGTAAAGTGTGTAAAAACACACTTCATATTCAGGTGTATACCTTGATGTTGAGGCTGGACACTACCACATCGCCTGCGGGTGTTATAATAGGCAGGTTCTCACACCTGATGCCTTGCTCCACGTCAATCACTTGACCTGCGCGCGCGCACACACACACACACACACACACACACACACACGTGTACATTAACATATAGGATATGCATTAGTCGAGCTAAATAATGTCTCGGCTACATCCTACACGACTTCAGTAGTATACAGGAAATATTTTGGAAATAAAAACATTTTGTGTTTTCTTTATGGAAAGCATCCAAGTATCTGTGAAAAAAAAAATCGTCTTGTATTTGTGTCATGGGGATACTTGGAGTCCTGGGGGCACGTGTGGGATACAGGAGGATATTTGGAGTCCTGACAAAGAGCTATAAATGTGTACACACAGGCAGAAACCAATGTGATTGATTACTGATACTGGTATTTTCAGCATGAGATTTTACAACTGATAAACAAATGCACTTAAAAGTCATAAAGCTCTTTTTTAAAGCATATATCCACTCTCGATTGGTGCTGGTCCACACACAACAAAAATCTAATTTCTGCAAAATGAGAAATGTGTATGTTATGGGGAAGATCAAGCGTGTATGTCAGTTACTTGAACAGTATATTAATAACCTGGCACCTAACTAACTAACTAACTGGGGTGGCTGTGGCTCAGTCGGTAGTGCGGGTTGTCTGCTACTCCACTAATTGTAGGGTTGGTGGTTCGAATCCCGGCCCGGGTGATCCCATGCCGAAGTGTCCTTGGGCAAGACACTGAACCCTAAGTTGCCCCCGATGGCAAGCTAGCACCTTGCATGCAGCTCTGCTCCCATTGGTGTGTGAGTGTGTCTCATTTGTAAGTCGCTTTGGATAAAAGCGTCCGCTAAATGAATAAATGTAAAATGTAACTTATATATATATATATATATACACACACACACACACACACATGTATGTATGTACTTATATAAGACAGAGTTGCCATTTAATCATTATATATGTCCATGTACAATCAGGAAACAAATTAAAATTAATTTTGTTTCTGATGCTTAGAAGGCATCATGGGTTAGTTTATAAAGCCAAAATATTCCCACAAAGCTCACCGAGACCCTTCCTTATGTCCTCAAAGTAAGAGAACGGATACGTAACATACTTGTGGCTAGTGCAATAGCTGTGCTGAGAAAAGCTATTTTAGTTATTTAGCTATATAGGTTTTGACCATCAATGAACAGTCACAAGCTGTTTACAAAGAACACCAGATGCCCTTTGAAATAAAAGCACCCCTGTAAAATTTCGCTTAATTCTTAAAAAATAATGTTAAAAAGTATTTTTTTTTTAATGGAAAAGAGCACACTGCGCATTAATTCACTACCAGAACCGGCAAAAGTACCAAAATTCTTTTAGTTCAACAAGTCTGCAAGCAGAATTCTGAATATAATTAAATAAACGTTAAACCAGCGAACGAAGCAAAACTCACCCCTAACGTGCAAGTGCCCCTCCAACCTCATCCCGTGTTTCACCTCACGTGAACCGCCATGGTTCTCTGTGCCCTGTGGGTCCTCGACTGATCGGCGATACACACCAACACGCACCTCCTCGAACACATCAAACATCTCATACACACGCGCCGTGTAGCCTGCCAGCTCCGTCACCTAAGACAAGAAGAAACCGTGGACAACATACAAAAGAATTACTTACCTTAAAAGGTTACATCAATAATATACAAGCTGTAGGAAATGTATAAACGTTACCAAGTCCTTATTCCTCAATACTAGTAACAGCCCAATACCACCACCTTTAGGATACGATGGGAGCATCTCACCTCCTTGTAGGAGCTCATAATCCGCTCCACAGCGTCGGCTCCCGCGTTTAAAAGATTCCTGGCTGTGGTAAAAGCCTCCGTGCGCTCGCTCACCAGCTCTTCCTCCTTCATCACCATCACTGCCTGCTTCACGTCCTCTGTATCTAAAAAATAAACGTGACGAAGCTACTGTATGGAGACACTTTTGGACATCCTAAGTCATCCACAGACTAGGAGCTAGCATGTTAAAAAAACAACAACACAGTGTTAAATGATCCTTAGACTAAGGAAGGTGTGTTCGTGTATTACAGCAAAAAAAAGAAGATCATGACAGGATTAAAGTATCAGAATGAGCACAATACTGTCAGAGCTGCTGTTACAGGAAATGAATCAATACATTCTGACCAATCAGACTCGAGAATACAACAGCACTGTGGTATAAAACCTGACCGTAAGACTTACTTTAGTTCTAGTTTTGAACTAAATGAGGATTGCGTTGCGTGAACAGGTCTGTGTGTATTTGACTTCACGTGATGACGTGGTATATAAGGCTTTGTCACCACCTACTGGTGCGGTCCCAGATGCCCGGAAATATCAATACTTTTGTTCTGATTTATTCATTGTAGAATCCTGCTGACAAAATTATTTTTAAAAAATCAACTTGCTGAAGTCGTTATCAGCAAGCATTGGTCTTTGGCTGTTGGCTCGGATATGTCTCGCCCTGACTTCCTGTTTCAGTGGAAATTATGTCAACACATCGAATAATGCTGCACGTTTTAAGGAACTTCACGGGGACTTCAACCTGGTGTTCATGTTACAGCCTGTATATACCTGTCCGAGCAATTGTTATATAGCCTGTTATATAAAAGACCCAAATGCAGGAAAGAATCAATATTATGAGAGCAGAGAATTGTGGACGGACTGTGCTGTCGTAAACGCTTTGTTGTGTCACATTATAACAAATTTGCATGATTCAAATGTTATCTGCCACCATCACCAGAATCAGACTTACAATCTTGCATTGAAAACCGGTCATGTTAACTAGGTGAATTCACGTTAAGAGAGACTCACTGGGCAACACATTAGTGATTAACTTCTAAAACAAATCCTGAATTATTTCCATTCTATTCACTAGTTCTGGGGTCGGATCGACAAATCCACACAACTCCACACGACGACACGTTTTTGCATTATTTTGTCTTCTACCCCGTAACGACCTGTCGAGTGTCAACGTGCGAGTGTGCACAGAGAAGCGTGTGTGTCGTACCACGTGAGGAGTAACCCGGAGCGGTGATGATGGGCACGGCCACCATGACGAGACCCGACGCGCTCCACAGGTACTTCATGAGGAACTGTTCGAGCATGACGTACCACAGCCGCTTGAAGAGGATCAGGTTGATCTGCGAGCGCAACGCTTCGTAGCTCCGCTGCAGCTGTGACATCTCCACCTACGCAGGGCGCAACGGCAGAAGTGCACGCATGCATGCAGACACGCGCACACAAACACGCAGCAGGTGAGCATTGTGAGAAATTTGGAACGGCGCAGACTTTCAAATAAACTCACAGCTAGCAGCAAAAAACATAAAAATGTCCCTTTCCTATAGTCTAGGGACCTTTTCCAAATCAGTCACTGGTCACCGAGTTGATGTTGTGAAATGAAAGCCTACAGTTCAGTCTGTGTGTGTGTGCCAAAAGGCCACATACCACTGTGTGTGTGTGTGTGTGTGTGTGTGCGCACAGAGGGTCAGAACAGCCTGATACAGAGATTCCAGGGTTTTCTCTTTGTTCCAAACCATATGATTCTTCTTTAGTCTAGAAATAGTAACTACCGCATAAGTACACGACGTGTGTTTATGGGGCCCGTCTTCCTATAATAATAATAATAATAATAATAATAATAATAAGTCGCACAGTGTTTTATTCTTCTTATACCACACTAATTGCCAACAATAACATTTTATGAATCTAATTTGAATTAGAATCTCATCCGAAACATAAAGTTAATCATTTAAACGTCTGCTGATCGTGAAGTTTTCTGTAAACAGACGTTTATTTCACATTTATGGAAGGAGTCTCCGAGGTCAGTGCTTTGTAACAGTCAAAGGGAAACCCTTCAGGATGGACGACTTTGTGGCACCTTGGTAACATGACATGGTGCCGAGAGAGTGAAAGCGAAAGAGAGAGAGAGAGAGAGAGAGAGAGAGCGAGAGAGAAAGAGAGATGATGGAACTGTCGTAATGCAGCTGTTATATTTATTTATATATATATATATATATATATAATTATTAACAGGACTGAACTTGTTTTGTATGCATTCCACAACATTCATTGTGACTATAAATTGATTAAAAGTATGATGTGTCATTCTTTAATGAATAAAATAATAATTGTTGCCAATCTGCTGTGGCATTCAAGGCGCCAAACACTTCAGGACTTGCAACTTTGGACTGGTAACAGACACTTGAGCCGCATCATACCGCTCGTCGATGAATTTCCTAAAACAGTACAGCCTTTTGCTCATTTCTAAACTGGTTAAAAGAACAGACATTGGGATTCTACTTGAGTCTACATCAGTAATCAGAATACCTTGTGACCCCCATAGAAGGCGATCTCCTCCGAGTTGGCGATGATGCGTGAGTGCATGTACCTCAGGTCTCCTTTCCGCTTGGCCTCCTCAGCCACCAGCTTGCCGAAGCGTGGGGAAAACACCCGCAGGATTTTGGCCGTGAGTGCCACCACGATGCCGGCGATCACCGAAGGCCAAGTCGTGTTGGCACCTTTAGACTGCCCCGTTTTAATCAGCGTGTAGCAGGTCATCACTACGTCCAGGCAAGGCTTGGTCAGGTTGGAGTACAGGTGGGCCACAGAGGCAGCGAACATCACCATGTCCTCTGTCAGAGACTGGTCTGGGTTGGCCAGCCTGCCGTCCATGTTGCTGACACGGTAATAGGTCTGATTGCTGAAGTAGAGCTGGTAGGCATGACTCACAAGCCTGGTGCGAAAAGCCAGGGTTAGCTGGCCTTCCAGATAACGGATCGTGCTGTTCACAAACGTTGCAGGGATAGCGATCAGGAGCCATTTGGTTAACTCCCACACAAATGCCTGGGGGTCTTTTTTCACGATGGTCTTCACAATTTTACCATCCAGGTTGGCTACGTAAATAGACAGGAACGTGCGTGAAATGAGAGCGACCGAGTGGAAACCCAGCAGACCCAGCTCTTTGCAGAATAGCCGAGGGAAAAGGATGCCCAGGAGCCGCTTTAAGCGCAAAAAAAATTCTCGGTTCACAGACGGAGAGTTTTTCTTCCTCTTTTGAATCTCCGTGACCTCCGGGGGCTCCCCGTTCACCTGATGCACGTTCAGTCTACCGTGCCGATGATCCGACCGTCCTTTAAGCCTTTCAGAAATGTACGGGTAGAGTCTTTTCACTCCGTATGCAGCGACAAGGAGGAAAACCACTTTCTTCGCTGCTGAAGACCTCTTCAGCTGAGAGGGAAGTTTTGAATATACTACAGGCATTTTTCTTTTTTTGTTTTGTTTAAATTTCTGCAGAGGACATCAGCTCGCCGAGACACTAGATAAAGCCAGCCAGTGGCGTTTCGCACATATTAACAATAATCAACCGTATAACATTAAAGGCTATGGAATTGAATCGTGTCCACGAGAGCCGAGCGTCTCATCAGATTTCAGCAAAACTCCCTGTAAATCGGCAACCGTAAAGAATTCTACGCGTTAAAGTCGTATCGTAAACCTTTTCTGTTCTTTACGGTCAAGACGAATACGTTCTTAAAATACACACAATTATATAACGTTAACAGCCCGTTTATATCGAACTAACCTAGCTAGATGACTTAGTTATAACGGTTACCTAATTAACAAGTACTGGATTCCAGAAAGTTCTGGAACGCTCTGGAATATTTCAACTTTGTACAAATTGAAATATATACACATAAAAGAAATTTTAAATATATATATATATATACACACACACACACACATATATATATATATATATATATATATATTTTTTTTTTTTTTTTACTTTGAAAATATGAGGGTCTTGTATTGAGTACCAAAATAAAACGTTCCCAAAACGTTATAAAATGGTTCCCAGAAGAACCAAGAGGAAACGATGGATTGTTTGGACGCCAGATATTTCATTTACGTGCGGGAACTCAGGAAGGGTGTTTTTAAATGGACTTGCAACCCTCAAACTTATCTAAACATTAAAAAGAACAACATTAACGACACTTAATTCCGCTACCTAGCTAATGCTGATGCTATGCTGCGTGCTTTGATCCACCGTGGCGACAGAAGAACTTGCTAGCAATGCTAATATACTGAATTAATTAATTTAAGCTAGTTGCTATGGAAATGACTTTTTTTTTTTTTTTTTCCTCTCACGCTTGGTCAAGTTACCTCATACTGTAGTTACTGTAAACGCAGCTCGCTTTCTAACCCCAGTTACACAAGTATGGTTCAGACAAAATGTTTTCACTTTAACACGTAAAAATGTGTTTAATAACCGCACTACAAACAACACGCGGACTCACGGTGGTAAGCTCACGCGCTGCTAGCTAAATCTCCTATGGCTCGCCATTGGACGAAAGGAAGTGTTTATGCTAACGGATGCCGTTAGCTTAGCGGGCAAGAACTTCCTGCGAGAACTTTATCCTCTTGTTTTATTCACGTATTACCTCAGAGAATCCGACTGATAAACATCCTCGAGAGCGGTCTGTGCTATTTCTGGCCATAATTAACCTCGCTGAGACAAGCCGTTCTTCATGGTCCACAAGTTGAGTTGACTGTAGTGGCTGTATACCGAATATCTCTTCACTCCCTACGTTAAGTGCACTAGTTGTGTTGTGGAAATAGAGGCGCTCTGCGGCCTGCGTAGAGCGCTTGATGTGCGATTGGGATTCGGCCTTTGTATTTATCTAGATATAGCCTGAGTATCAGACTACAGCAGTGTTGCCCAATAGGAGAAGGGGTAAAGAGGTCTGCCTACCGGTACACACACACACACACACACACACACACTGTAGTGTGTGTAGGTTGATTAGACAACCCGTTACATAACGGATCTTTCCCCCCTCATCCTATACAGGCACTGTTTTTTTTTTTTTTTTTAGGTGCACCTACTTTCATTGATCCCTTATCAGGTCCCTTATCAGGTATACCAACCCTGTGTGTACTTTGCAGGTACACAATTACTGACCGTAGTCCATATGTCACCTTGAACATCAATAAAAAGCGACCACGGCTGGACCACCAGTATCTTACCAGATATTATCTGTTTCTCTGTTATACAGCAGGTGTATAACAGCCCTAGCATTACTTAATGCACCTGATCCTTTCATATTTACTTTACTTTTATTCATTTAGCAGACGCTTTTATCCAAAGCGACTTACAAATGAGACACACTCACACACCAATGGTAGCAGAGCTGCCATGCAAGGTGCTAGCTTGCCATTGGGGGCAACTTAGGGTTCAGTGTCTTACCCAAGGACACTTCGGCATGGGATCACCCGGGCCGGGATTCCAACCACCAACCCTACGATTATGGGATTAGTGGACAACCCGCTCTACCGACTGAGCCACAGCCGCCCATATCATATCAGCACTGTTATTAGTAATTGTATACCTGTCAAGTGCACCTGTATGGTAGATGTACCTGATAAAAGGACAGACGAGTGTATGTTTCAATAAGAATGCAAAATTGAACCCCAGCAAGCATAAAATACGAGCGTACAAGCACTTCGGTAGCACAATGGAAGCAACAATGTTTATTCCTACAATGTGGCAATAAAAGTAAACACTGACAAGAATGCAAGGCTTAAAGAAAAACTCCACGCTGACAGATTGTATAATATGATTAAATTGAAATATTTCTAGTGTTCTTTAGTGATTCTCGTAGCCAAGTTTGTTGGTCGGTGCTGTATCTTCGTTAGACCTGCGAGAAGGTAGTGGTTGTGTCCTATGCTGATGTCACAGCCATCAGGTTTCTCTGTTAGCTTCTGAAAACTAAAGAGTTGTGTTTATGGAAAATAATTTGCGTGAGATAATGATAAGATATTACCGATATTGCTTGCTTGCTAAATGATGGTCCTCGAACATGTTCTGACTGATCAGCTATTGGATCATTTGGTGTAAAATTGGGATTTTTAAAAAAAAATGTACATTTTTTTTCTCAAATATGAGAACATGTACATAAATAAATAAATAAACACAGCCATGATATAACTCAATAGCATTATGCAAGAAATACTGCCTATCTTTATTAGGCTATAAAGACACTCATTTACTGTTTTTACACAACACACTGACATCTGCTCTAGTTGGCAATGCAACACAGAAAAGGAAACACACTGACACACTGTTTGCATATTAAGACAAAAAAAAAAAGCTTTATTATTAATTAAAAACAAACCATGTACAATTTCATCATAGTGACTTGGTGTTTTTTGTTTCCCCAAGAATATTGCAAATTGTTAGTAGGGCACCACGGGACTGAAGGTCACCAGAGGTCAAACGAAGACTTTACTGTGCAGCAGAAATCTGATATCTCCATGAAAAGAACTTTGCTCAGTGTCCAGAGTTTGTTACATCTGCTTTTTGATTACTATCGGTTTTCCGTAACATGAGCCTTTAGTCCCATGGTATTCTACCATACAACAATATATTTACATTTTTTCATGAAGACAATTTACATTGCTTAGTAACTGATTTATTTTTTGTTGTTGTTAAACAAAACAAAAAAATTGTAGACAGAAGCATAATCAGGGAGTTTTATACCAAAATGCGTCAGTAACATTAAATCGAACAACACGGATTTATTTCTGAAGAACTGTTATTGTCCATTCAAAATAAAAATGCTCCTGGCCAATGAATGTAGGAGTGAAAATAGAACTTACAAAACTGCTTAGTAAACTGGAGTCAGCAAAGTAAACATTCAGTGACCTTCACGGAGGTCACTTGTGTTGCCATGTATATAGAAAAAATGTTTTGCCTTGTATCTGTAGTATACAGAGCTTCTGAGATGACATGGTGGTTACTTTTTTAATAAGGTGTGGCCTGGAATTAATATATATCAAAGTGACAAGAGAATATACCAAAGTCACAAAACAATATCTTGAGGCCCACGAGATAATATATTGGGGCGAAACGATAATATATCGAGGTCACAAGATAATACAACAAGGTAATGAGATGATATATTGGGGGCATGAAATAATATATTCAGACCATGAGATAATATATTGCAAGCACAAATGAATATATTAAGGATGCAAGTTATTATATCAAGGCCATAAGGGGGGCTGTGGCTCAGTCGGTAGAGCGGTTGTCCACTAATCCACTAATCGTGGGGTTGGCGGTTCGAATCCCGGCCCGGGTGATCCCATGCCGAAGTGTCCTTGGGCAAGACACTGAACCCTAAGTTGCCCCCAATGGCAAGCTAGCACCTTGCATGGAAGCTCTGCTACCATTGGTGTGTGAGTGTGCTCTCATTAGTAAGTCGCTTGTAAAATGTAAAAATGATATTTCTGTAAAGCTGCTTTGAGACAATGTACCATTGTAAAAAGCGCTATATTAATTATTATAAGATAATATGCTGAGACCATGAGAGATGTTGAGGCTGCATGATAATATATTGAGGCAAAGAGATAATGTATGGAGGCCACAACATAATACATTAAGGCCAAATAGTAATATATCCAGGCCACGAGATAATATATTGAGGCCATGAGATAATATCATGAGGCCACAAGATAATACAATAAGGACATGAGATAATATCTTGAAGCCACAAGATGATACAATAAGGACATGAGATAACATCTTGAGGCCACAAGATAATACAATAAGGCCATGAGATAATATCTTGAGGCCGCAAGATGATACAACAAGGCCATGAGATAATATCTTGAGGCCGCAAGATGATACAACAAGGCCATGAGATAATATCTTGAGGCCACAAGATAATACAATAAGGCCGTGAGATAATATCTTGAGGCCACAAGATGATACAACAAGGCCATGAAATAATATCTTGAGGCCACAAGATGATACAATAAGGCCATGAGATAATATCTTGAGGCCACAAGATGATACAATAAGGCCATGAGAGAATATATTGAGGCCACAAGATGATACAAAGCCATGATATAATATCTTGAGGCCACAAGATAATACAATAAGGTCATGAGATAATATCTTGAGGCCACGAGATAATATCTTGAGGCCACAAGATAATACAATAAGGCCATGAGAGAAACTATTGAAGCCACAAGATGATACAAGTCCATGAGATAATATCTTGAGGCCACAAGATGATACACACAGGCCACAAAATAATGTGTCAAGGCCACAATTTGAATTTTTGAGGCCACAAGATAATATAACGCGGCCATGAGATAATATATTATGGCCACATGATGATACATTAGGGCCACAAAATATTATATCAAGGACACAACTTGAAATATTGATGCCACCAGATAATATAATGAGGCCATGAGATAATACCTTGTGGCCACAAAAGAATTGATAAAAGCCACAATTTGAAATATTGAGGGCACAAAATAATATAATGACGCCATGAGATAATACATTTAGGCCACAGAAAATAGACCAGAAGATTAAACCAAGATAATCAAGTCCATGAGATAATATATTGAGGTCACAAGATAATATATAGTTTTCCAAGAAACCTCTGACAGACATATTTCAGCTGTTCCCTCCAAATAAATAACCGCAGTCCATGGATCAGATACAAAGTTCCCACAACATATTCACTTGCTGACTTAAGTGAAACAATTTGTCCCCCTGACTTTGGTCTCTCATGGCCACAGCACAATAATTCATGGCTATGAGATACTTTGTTTGTGACTTCAATATGTAAATTCAAAGCAACGCCTTATTGAAAAATAATCACCATGTCACTTCAGCGGGCTTTGCAATGGTGCTACCCAATCAGCCGTGTTGTTGAGTTTAAAGACAGGAAGTGGGAGCAGCTTTTAGTTTTGGTCCTGAGACGAACATGGCAGCATTTGGCGACGAGGTTAGAGCTTCCCGAATAAACCGAGGGAGTCTCCTGATTGCTTTAGTAGTAGCATTCGTTAGCATTGTCTTAATACACAAATATGCTCGTTTCATTGCTATTTTCAACACACCTTCGTCGACTCATACTCACATTTAGGAGGAAAAGGGAGTGAATTTCTCATATGATATCCTTTGCGATACGCAATCAGCCCCCCCCCCCACCCCCAAACTATGCATATTAGGTTGCAAAATAGCTGGTTGATACTAGCTAGCAAACTAGCATGCTATGTTGTATAGATGGAGTGAATATATAGATCTAGTCTGAACAGTGAATGAAAATTCGATGCGATTTAGATAAATGATTTTGTATACAATGTGTGTGTGTGTGTGTGTGTGTGTGTGTTGTTTAAAAGAAAAAATAAAAATTGCAATGGGTGAAAATATAACACTGATAGTTAGTTGACAAGGGTGAGTTCAACCAGCAATAAAAGAGTATAACAGTTTTCACAGAGAATACGCTGAGTGTTTCATTTCTGAGACAAAAGGACCACTATTGGCTCAGTTCAGAGATATAAAAATCAACAGGACTAGGGCGTGAATAGGAGGTTAGCAGAGCTGATAACCGAGTACCCGCATGCGCTTGAGTAGGAGTTAATTTATAAAACAGTAATAACACTATCAAAAAACCAGAGCATGATACATTGATTTGGATTAGCCTGCAATCCTGACGTGGGGGTTCTTAGCCTGAAATACAATCTGACTGTGAGAAAATACACAGACGCATGTTGAACTACACTATATATGGGTTGTTGTTGTTGTTTTTTCTTCACATGAGCAGCCTAAAGCTATATATGTTACTTTTTCCTTCTTTTTTTTTTTTGATGTCTTATTGCTGCTAGGCACGATGGTCGACAGTTGGCTGGCGTCCTGGCTTCGATTACCCCACATTGTAAGTCTCCAGTGGCCAATAGATTGACAATGAAAGGGTTGAGCAGGAGGTCTGAAGGATTAACGGCTTAAAAAGCGCACTGGATTCATGCTGTATTTCCTCATGCTAACATGTTAAACAGAAAGACTGTAACCCTCTCATTCAGTTGGAGGATGTACGCTTGGTTTATCTACAGATGAGGTCGTAAGTTTAAGTACGCCTTGCAGAATCTCCGAGATGTGAATCATAATAAAAATAAAGAAATAATAAGAGGGATCGTTGTTATTTTGTCTGCTGGGAAACGTGTGAGTATCTTATGCAGCTTCTGAAGAAAAAAAAAAACGAAAAAAGAAGAAAAAATTTACACTGATCATCCTGTTTAAAAGTTTACACCCCCTGGCGCACGGTGGCTTAGTGGTTAGCATGTTCGCCTCCAGGGTCCGGGGTTCGAGTCCCGCCAGGGCCATGTGTATGCGGAGTTTGCATGTTCTCCCTGTGCGTCGCGGGTTTTCTTCGGGTACTCCGGTTTCCTCCCCCAGTCCAAAGACATGCATGTTAGGCTGATTGGCGTGTCCAAAATGTCCGTAGTGTATGAATGTGTGTGTGTGTGTATGTGATTGTGCCCTGTGATAGACTGGCACCCTGTCCAGTGTGTACCCCGCCTTGTGCCCGATGCTCCCTGGGATAGGCTCCAGGTTCCCCGTGACCCTGATAAAGGAGCAAGTGGTAGAGATGGATAAATGGATGGATGACCCCCTGGCTCTTAATGCATCGTGCTACCTACTTGAGCATCGGTGGACGTTTGCACCTTTTGTAATAGTCGTGTACGAGTCCCTCGGTCGTCCTCAGTGTGAAAAGATGGATCTCAACATCACATAGTCGCTGTCGGATAGGCTTCAACTACGCAGGAGACTCTGGGAAGGAGAAGAATGAGCAGGACGTGGAGGATTTTTCTGAAGAACAGTTTAACTGCTCAGGACAAACAAGGGACTCACGAGCAAAATATCACAAAACAGTCGTTGATCATTCAGGTAACACGGTATTAAGAATCAAGCGTGGGTACACTTTTTAAACTTTGTTTCTTTTTAAATGATGAACTTTTTGCAGATTCTGTAAGGCGTATGTTAGCTTATGACCTCAACTGTATTTATAGGTTCGCCTCCAAAGCCATTTCAGGGGGATAAATGGATGACAGCGTAAATAATCCACCGTGTACACATTCACCACATTCAGTATTTCCCATGCATCACTTCTAATGTATCTAATGTTACGGAGGTGTGTGTGAAAAATATCTAGTCAAAAATCTAGTCACGGCTGTGTGAAATCTACAGTGTGGGCTCGAAAGAAATCAGCCCCAGTCTCGCTTCCTCATATTACAGTGTCATTTCCTATGACCGCTTCTTGTGTTTGTGGTCCCGTTGCGCTTCGTTCGGCAAAAATCCAAAACGAATCCTCCTTAATCATTTTATTAAAAGCAATTTATCTGATGTTGATGCCCAAAAAGGAAAGATTATATTTATCTTTGAAAGACAGGGCGGGGCTTAGCCCTGCTAGCCCATTTTATACCAGCCGCCCCAGGAAGTGTCATATACAGGTATATATAGCATTCAATAAATAAAGTTAGAACGGAGAGAAATCGGGACTCATCCATTATCAAGCTCTTCTACGTTTAGCAGTTGAATCAAATTATAATGAACGTGAAGCTGAGATGTCTAAGTGACCTCAGTAAAGGGCCATTTGCGTGTGTGAATACTGAACAAGGAGACACAAATGAGCAACAGTCAAATCTATTCTCTCTCCCCCATACAAACACATACACACACTGTTCTCATCAGAGATTTTGCATACACCAGCAGTGTACACCTTCGCTTCAGCAGCAGATATTTTCCGTCTTTTTCAAGTCCAACGATTGAAAATTTGAATAAGACTAAGAAACTCAGGGAAGAGTAACTTTCTTTCAGATTTGGTTGAACATTCTCGTTCGAGACACCATTTTGGATACCGTATGGGGAAAAAACCCAAAACTAAACAATCATATATTAAAGACTATTCATCTATTTTTTCTAGTCATTTTGAGTCTAATTTGCATAGGAATTTGTGTGTGTGTGTGTGTGTGTGTGTGTGTGTGTGTGTGTGTGTGTGTAAAGATCCTGACCCTTTTGATTAAAAAGCGAATCTGAGTTGAAGCTGATCTACAGAGAAAGACCTGAAATTTAATACTGATTTCAGCAGATGATCAATATAAATTCGAAATATTCAGCAAAGCAAATCCAAGTGATTCTAATACGGACACAACGAAGTCGTCAAACGTATAGTTTGTGATTTAAAATGCACGTGCTACCTTGGTGAAGTTGCCATGTCTTCTCCATGATCGTACTTAAAAAGAAAAATCACTGTTAAATCCTGTTAAATGGAGAACAAATGACTTGAAGTGTTTTGTTTTTTGTTTGTTTGTTGTTTTCAGTTCTTTTTTAACTCTTTTTTTTTTTTTTTAAGTGTGATCTGTAAGAACAGGATTATGTGTTTACATCAGAGCTACTGGGTTCTGGTTGGGATATAACCATATTGTCTATAAAACAAGCCTCTTCTTGATGTTCCTTTTGTTTGTGTGTGTGAGCGTGTGTGTGTGTGTGTGTGTGTGTGTTAGACGAGTGTGCCAGGAGTGGGTCTGTCATTATTCGTCTCCTTCAAGGTCAAGTCCTCCATTTTGGAAGAGAAGGTGTCTTGGTACGGGGAAAAATCTGCAGACCTGCAGCAAAAAAAGAGAAAAAATAGAGGACAAAATGATGTATTATACAATGACCTTTATTACACGTGTGCTGTAAAACATTGCATATTGCCGCAAACATTTCGTATTAGTGTTTCCATAGTAACGAATGAATAACGACAGATTATTAATCAGGTAATCCAACGAATCCATCGATCAGATTATACTCAGTTAGTATGATGTGTGTATGTAAACATAGCTTGTGTAAAGTGCGAGTTTAACGTCGGTGAACTTTCTCTCCAGCTCACCGTAATGGATGTCCATGGAACGTAGCGGACTGGGGCAGATGTGTGTACACCGTGTCTCCCTGAAACGACTGTGCCTGTTGTTTAAGTGGTGGATGTGAAGGGTGAAGCGAGGCTGTGGTTCGTCTGCGCTGAGGCGGCGCCCCCTCCTGGCCTTTCCCGGTGCACGCCGTGCCCGGCTGCCCCAGTGCATTGCGCAGGTACCAGTCTCTTAGACCCTCGAGCGCCAGGGCCTTGTGCAGGTTGCGCGTGGGTTCTTCCTGGGGGGTGGAGCCAGAAGACAGGTCTGCGGTGTAGGTAGGGGGTCTTTGCCGGGGTTGAAACTGTCCCACTCCGCTGTGTCCGTTAGCAACAGGGATCTCTGTGTAACCTTGCTGGACGGGAATAAACGGCCCGCAGGACTTGGTTCGGCTGACCTTGACCCGCCGAGGTTCGCCCGGTTTGCCTCGCAGCATCAGTGGGCTGTAGGCTGGAGGTCCTGAGGCCGGAATCAGGCCCTGAGATGAGGAAGAAAAGCCATTCACGTAAGGTGGAGGGGGTACAGGGGGCACTTCGTGCCAGGCTCGTGCTTTTATACTGTTTTGAGCCTGCAGTCTCTGCTGCTGCTGATGCTGCACCATCTGCTGCATCTTCTGCTGCTTCCCCCACACGTAGTCCAGCAGGACATCACTGTAGCCTCCGCTGGAGCCGCTCGTGCCACGGCCGCCTGATATAGAGCGGACGCGGGTCACCTCCGCGTGTCCGTTCATCTGTTTCAAACGGCCATCCAGCAGCGCCTCGGAGCTCTTGTGAGAACCGTTCCGGACCATAGGACCTGATATCTGACCTTCATCCAAACAGCGGTCCAGCAGCGCATCAGAGCTGTTGCTGCGTCGTGTTTGGGCGCTGTAAGAGCACCCCAAGTGCCCAGGGGAAAAAGCATCCTGAGATGAAACAGTCACCGCTTGGGTTACTTCAGGATTATCCGATCGCTGCTTTAATGCCGAAGTACTGCTGGAGGACTCAGACCTGTAGAAAAAAATGTCAATTAGATTTGAAACAATTTCCCACATAGCCCAAACACAGCCGAGCAGCTAAAGCATGTTTGGTGTCCAGTGTTTTTCTCTTTAGTTTTGCATGGGAACTTTCCAGCGTAGCTGAATTCTGTAGTCGTACAGAGGCAGCCATCTTGTAGTCCCACTTTGAAATAAAAAAAATAAAAAAAACTGTAAACACAGACTAAAAACCTAGCATGCCACAAAATAGCTTGTTTTAAAATGAGAAAATCTGAAAATGAACCCTGACTTTACGAAATCCCACTGCATTATTTCACAATTATTAAGAGCTTCTGCTTCAATCCAAATACTGCTAGCATTTCTACAGTTACTGCTACAAAAATGATGGCCATGACCATGATTACCGTAACGATTTAACTAAACTCGGGTAACTAAACCCAGTGATAAAAGTTTAAGAGCTTCATGGACCAGGGACAAGACAACAATATGATGGCACACAGTTCAGTTGACCAGGTAATGAGTGTGTGAGCGGTGTGTGTGCTTGTTTTTGTGAGGTACAGACCTGACATGCACGCCGATTGGGCCGTTCCGTGTCAACTGGGGCGTCGCCGGGACGCTTCGCCCCTCCAGATTGGACACACTCCGCGGGAGAGAGCGACTCGGGCTGGAACAGAAACGTGACGCTCATTTTAGATGTTTTTCAATGCAAAAATGGGAAGCTATCACAAAAAAGTAAATGGCTTATTCATGTTGCATTCGAATGTAGTTACAACTCTAATTACAGCACTAATTACAACTGTTGGACGTGGCTTACTAAGAATATATATACAAATAATCATGTATATACCTTGTAATTAACACATACATTGTGTGTGTGTGTGTGTGTGTGTGTGTTCAGCTGGAGGCATTAACTCAATATTAATATAATATATATTATTATATTATAATATATATTATTAATAGAAATAGTAATCGAACATGCTGTCTCTGTGGTTGCCATGTTTGGTCCAAAGAAATCACCGTTTAATTTTTTTTCCCTTTATTATTATTATTATTATTATTTTTTACATACCTTAAATAGTGTTTGCAAGCAAAAAAAAAAGTCCCTCTAATTAATTACATTTACATTTATTCATTTAGCAGACGCTTTGATCCAAAGCGACTTACAAGTGCACACCAATGGTAGCAGAGCTGCATGCAAGGTGCTAGCTTGCCATCGGGGGCAACTTAGGGTTCAGTGTCTTGCCCAAGGACACTTCGGCATGGGATCACCCGGGCCGGGATTCGAACCACCAACCCCACGATTAGTGGATTAGTGGACAACCTGCTCTACCAAATAAGCCACAGCCGCCCACATTACCCTCAGCCGTGTCAAACAGACTGGTCATTCCAAGAATCTTTGCTCGGTTTTGTGCACTTTAAGAAGAAAACTCCCCTAAATGCACATGCAATAAGGAAAAAGTGCAGTAAAAACAGTAGGGATCTTATTATAGGCGAGTGTTTAGCTAAACATAGGCGAGTGTTTTCAATGCCTACAATATGATTTTCCAATGCAAACATCTACATATATAACTCAAGGGATCCCTTTAACTGTAAAATAAATGATCTCAATGCAATCTATCTACTTAAGTATTAGTATCGTTATATAAACCTGTACAATAATATTTCGGTAATTTATTAAAGCCATATCCATGAGATTTTCTTTTGGCTAGATATAGGAGCAGCATAGCATTAATTGGCTACATTAATGTGTGTAATGTGTCTTTGATTGGACCATACCTAGCTGAGCTGGACACAGAGTTGCGTCTGGTTTTCATCTCGTAGTAAATCTCTACGGGGGAGAGTTTCCGACAGAATCTGCTGTCTGGGCTCCCCGGGACCAGCCGGGGCTGAGAGGGGGACGGACCATTAGAGAGCTCCTCTAAAGAGATAAGAGGAAGATAGGAGAGAGAGAGATATAATGAGTACAAGGTCAGTAATATGAAGTAATGGTGGTACCCCACTGCGCTCCTTTCATCCACAAGAGCTCATCACCTGCAATTCACCTCCGCAGCTCCATCATTTTCCTCATCCTCATACAATAGGATACTGAGTCAAGCATTCTCATGCATGCGCGGTTTACAAGCGGCGAAACGGGATTTTTTCGAGCTTGTAGTACGACTTCTCAGTATTCATCAGGCATGACTTATCTATTACCTGTTTTAAAGCTTTGTTTACGTTATAATTCAGTACTTCTGTTGAGGAAAACTTATAATTTTATCATAACTTCAGCTACATTTACTTAACTTAACTTATTCATAAATAAACAATAATTAACAAAATCGTTTTGTAGTTCTTATTAGTCTTGGATAAGAACACATTTTATTTAATTTACTTTTATATATTGTTTTTTTTTGTATTGTTTTATTTTTTTTCATTTAGATAGATATATATATATATATACATATATATTTTTTAT
>JAFFST010046100.1:336576-345850 GCA_022414735.1 Noturus placidus | reverse complement strand
GTGAGGAGCGTAGTCTGCGAGTTGGGATGTACGGGATTAATAAACTGGATAAATATTGTGGGGCCAAACCGTGTAAAGCCTTGTATGTCAACAACATGATCTTGAAAAAAAAAGATGCCTCAAAACATGTCTCTGGGACAGCTAGGCAAAGAAAAACGATCGTTCTAGTAACTCTTCAATTAGCAACGTAAGGTAACTGATAACAGACCTGTTTTAGCTAACCGATCACTACTACCAGCTAGTACAATTAGCCTTTTTGACATTGTAAACACATCCTGCTTCTCTTTCATGCTAACTGTGCTAACCAGATACGCTAGCACAGTTAGCATGAAAGAGAAGCAGGATGTGTTTACAATGTCAAAAAGGCTAATCTAGCGGCTAGAAGATGGCTAGACTAAAAGCTAAAAGAGCTAGTTAACCACAGTGTTAGCCTTTTTGCTATATCTTTGTTATAAGTCACGCTAAATAAGCCATTATAGACACTAAATGCGTACAGTTTGTTAGGAGACTGTCGCTACCTAGCTTGTTGGCTAGCTACACAGCGAATGATAGAAGAGAAGCTAATGAAGAGCTTATAGCTACTTTAAAGTAAATGATGTAACTTGTTCCACAACATTTACTGGACTTATGAACAGAACAAAGGTGTTCTTTAATATATATCCATCCATCCATCCATCTTCAACCGCTTACTCCTTTTCAGGGTCACGGGGAACCTGGAGCCTATCCCAGGAGGCATCGGGCACAAGGCAGGGTACACACCCTGGGCAGGGTCTTTAATATATATATATATATATATATATTTTTTTTTTATGTAATTATGGCAAATTGATGCAATATAAAAAGAATATAAAACTTCAGGATGTGCTGTTATAGGAAAATAATAAAGGTGTTCACAGTAGACTAACTCTGCATCATCACGCCACTCTGGTGTGGATTATTTTACTATGAAATGCAAGGATGCTTTATGAATATAATATTAAAGTAAGACTCGATGGTAAAATAAGCACATTTAGAGTGGACATGAGGTCTTTAGTGCTGTGTATCAAACAAAGGTGGGACAGGAAGTGCGGCAAATGCATTTGGACAATTTTCGGTCTTATGCCGGCAGCGCTGGCGCAATGCTGACCAGCTGAACAGGAACAAGCATGTCGGGTTACGATACCACTGCCAAATCCTCACCGTAACAGTGAAGACGTCCAACTATAGGCTATTCATAGCTTAACTGAAAAGAACAAAACAGCACCACACACACACACACACACACACACACACACACTACAGCCTGGTGCATGGATAATCCGAATAAACGTACATATTCGTGACTGAGCTGTTCTTCCAAGACTGTTACAGGACTGGTCTCTCAGCTGAACTGAAAGCATTCAGGAATGCCATTCATCAAGGTCAGTTACCTCCACAGGTAATAAACACAATATTTTATCAGCCTTCTTGCTTTCCACTGTTTCAGCTCTGCTTTTTATAAATCTTCCTAAATAAACGTCTCTGAGATGAACATGTTCCTCCTTTTTATTGCTGGAATGTGTGACACTGACACATCTGAGGGTTGTTGTTGGGTTTTTTTTTTTCCAGTTAGGCTCTCTGTTTAGAAGCAAAAGCATGTGGAAACCCAACCATGGAAACCTCGTTGCACTTGTGAGAACCGCGGGAGGCAACACTGAGTGCTGATCTAGCATCAGTTCAGAAAGTGATGGCCCCCCTGAGATCCATGACAAATACCTACACAGGCTGGGATTTTTTTTTATTATCAAGATATTAAAAAAAATCAGTGCTGGAAATCACGATCAACTTTAATTGAAGTCGTATTTTTATTATTATTATTATTATTATATTATGTCTGGCTTTTTTTTTTCTTTTTAGAGCTATCAGCCGAATTGATACTTGAATGGATTGTGTTTAATCTAAAGCCTACTAACAACACAACGAAACAATGGCTTGAGCTCTGTTGATGGAAAGTTCTGGAATAAAATGCTCCAGTAAATACCACGAATAGTGAAGGCAAGAGCTTTCACTCATAGAGCTCCACAGTTATGGAACAGTCTTCCATTTAGTGTCCGGGACTCAGACACAGTCTCAGTGTTTAAGTCTAGGCTTAAAACGTATTTATTCACTCTAGCCTACCCTGACTAGACTTTTCATCATGCTAAATCCCAGTCTTAACAATCTTTTCTCTCCTTCTCTCCTTCTGCCGAGCTACACATGAGTTGATGGAGATGTTGGTGATCCTGGTCCTTTCTGCTCTCCGGACCTGCATGATCGGTCTCGGAGGTCCTACTTCTGGATGGAGCGCTCATCTACTCCAAAACCAGACTGCTGGGACAAAGGCTTTTCAAAGCCAAACAGATTACATTTATACCAATAATTGTCTCTTTAAGAATGTCTGTTGTTACCCAGATGAGGATGGGTTCCCTTCTGAGTCTGGTTCCTCTCAAGGTTTCTTCCTCTTAAACATCTTAGGGAGTTTTTCCTTGCCATTGTCGCCCCTCAGTGTCTTGCTCAGTTGGGATAATTTCTCACCTTTACTGTGTGTGTACTGTGTTTATATTCCTGTAAAGCTGCTTTGAGACAATGTCTGTTGTAAAAAGCGCTATACAAATAAAATAAAATTGAATTGAAATAAATATAATGGTTGACATTTCCTAATGTGGCTCATATTCATAGATTTAAAAAAATAATGATGAACAGATCTAAGTGTAGCGGTATAAATACAACCCCGATTCCACCTCTACACCAAATCACGCCTCCCTTGTTAAACGTACAGGCTGCAGATTGGCCTAGCTTTGTTCTCTTTATCATTCAATCTGCTTATGCAGCTCAAATCCTTGGGGGTCGTCCAAAGACAGGTGATGGTTAGGATGTATCGCCCGTATGAGGGATAAACATCAGTACGTGCACATCTGGTAGGCACATGCTGCCTCCAATTTGCCTCTTTTGTCTCCAGGTCCGGGCTGAGCTAAAGAAAACACCAAATACACCAACGTGATACAGTTGATCACAGAATGCAGGCGTGAAAATTCAAAGCAACGCAAGTCCGTAGTCAAGATGGCTACGCTGAGGATAGACGGTTTAAGACGTGTACTTCCTGTTTAAAAGGTATTGGCGTGTACACTATGTCCATGGGATGACTGTCTCATAGACGACTGTTCAATGTCCCCCGCTGGAGGGTTTTCGAAAAATCGATCATTGATCCGGTCTTCAAAGATCTCGCCGAGCAAAATAGGAGCTGCTTTAAATCAGTGCGTGATCCGCAGCACCACGGCAGCCTCTTTTACAGCCGAACGACGAGGATTTTACGACTTTTTCTTTCGCTCTTTGATCTCTCTCTGCAGTGCTCGGAACGTTACGCCAATGAATCCAGGCAGGTTCGGCAGGGTAAAGCCCGTAAAAAGAGAAAGTGCAACTACAGCAACTCGTCACATGGAAACGTCAGAAGAGAGAGAACGGCGGGATGGGCGTGGTCGCGACATGGGTACAGAATTAAGGATTGACAAACTAAAAGAGGGAAGAATTAAAAGAGGGACTATGAGAATGGAGAGAGAGTGAGGATACATGTAAGTTAAGATGTGTGTGAGGGAACTCAACGTATAAAGAGATGCACAGCAGGTTTAGAACAGGAAGAATGGGTTCATTTAAAAGAAAAAAACAAAACACCCAGTACTGAGCAGCTGGAATCATACAGATGCAAATCTGAACCCAATTTGAATATTTAAAGCCAGAGGGAAGGATTGTATGTGTGTGTGCGTGAAGCACGGAGACCAAACAAGCAGTGTTTTATGTCCCGACTCTGATCACTGTTCCACTAGATCCACCTAATTCCTTCAAACAACCATTTCACATCAGAACAAACCGCCTGGTATCTTCTCATAGCAGTGATGTTTCTATAGTTTACGCAAAGGTGAAGGAGAAAACCACAGAATTACACCTGCAGGGCTGATTCTGTCCCGAGCTGAACTTACATCAGCTGTTTTTTGAGCACATACAGCAGATACACCTGGTACCTGACCCAACTGAACACCCAGGCGATGTTGTCCTGTTGAAATATGTTTGAAGCATCTCAAGGTTGGAATCAAATTCGAATGATTCTACTTGGCCGGGGTCCTTGGATTGAATTGATCTCCCGTTTGTCCTTTCGCACAAAGTTTTGTTGAAAGAGTCTAGCTGTGTGCGGATACAGCCGATAACCAATGGCAGAGCTAAGAGGGGTAGACAAGTGACCTTAATGGGAGAAAAGAATTTCACGATCGTCAGGAGATTGTGAGTTCAGATGATGAATCCAGACGACGACACAGCCGTCCACGGCCAGGAATCTAGAGAGCATTAGGATGTAATCGAGGCACGCGCTCTCTCTCCTGTCAATCACAGCAACACTGACCAATCGGGAGATGTCTGTAAGCTTACGTATGCATGACATTGTGGATAGTGCTCTCCTCCGAGCCTGTCACGCTTGCCAATGACGTAGCATACGCATCAGGTTGAAACAATGCAGCGGCTTCACGTGTCTCAGAGGACGCACGTCTTAGCCTGCACCCTCCGCGTTTGCTAGCTGTGGTGTGATGGGGAAAGATGGTTGCTGGACGAGAATTGGCAAATTTCCAAACTGGTAGAAAATGGAATCAAACTCCAAAAATGGTGGCAATGAGGGCAAGCCAAGCTTGTAGATCTCCAAGAACGACAGCTTAAGAATCTCCAAGCACATCTTTAATTCAATTAGACTTTAGAAATGGTCACAAACAGCTTCTTTAAATATAGAAGTAGATGTACATCCCTAATAAGCAAGTCAGAGGGAATAGACGTGGTGAGAAGAAATAAAATAAGTAAATAAAAAAAACCACATGCTGAGATGATATGCGGAAGAAACCTTGAGATGAACCACTAACAGGATGATAACGGGTGATACCTACTCCTTTGCTCCTTTTCTTTTCAATTATATTCTGTACATAACCTTGTGACAAAGACGAGACAATTCTCTACAGATGAGGTATAATTTTACCATCATGTAGTGTTAATCCAGCGTTAGTCCTAAAAACCAGAGCTTCTTGCCTGAGAGCTTGGACTATTTAAAAATAAATAAATAAATAAATGAAACCACCCATTACTAGTCAGTGTTGTTGCCCCGTGATAATTCGTCCTCGCACATTTTCCCTGATCTAACACACTTGACTCAGTAAATGTGTCTAGGGTGAAATCCACCACCCGGGATAACGTCATAGAGAGAGAGAGAGAGCATTTAAAGACGTATTTACTTTCACTACGATTATCTCAGCACTTAAAACAGTTTGGTCTCCGAGTTGATGATTAGCCGATGAGTCAAATAAAGTGTTCGTGACGGAACGTCGGCTTCCAAAACTACGACTGAGAACCCGTGGTTGCACCGCTGCAGTAAATGACATCACCGTTACAACGGGAAGCAAACCTGTCAACCAGATAGCAACACGATGACAAATGACTATGCAAACACCTACATGAACCTGTCCTTTATATGTCCTGTCATGCAGGGGCAATTGTAGAATACTTTAACATTATTAAATACATAGTATTTTACCATAAAACTAATGAAAAAACGCTTGGAGTTGTGTTAATGGGTCTTCTGGGAAAAAGTGCTTATTTAGCATTTTTGAAGGAGTCTCCAGTGTCAGTGCTGTGTAACAGTCAGAGGTAAGATGTATCATTTTGGGTGGGAGCAGTAACAGTAACAGTAGGGCGGCTGTGGCTCAGTCGGTAGAGCGGGTTGTCCACTAATCCACTAATCGTAGGGTTGGCGGTTCGAATCCCGGCCCGGGTGATCCCATGCCGAAGTGTCCTTGGGCAAGACACTGAACCCTAAGTTGCCCCCGATGGCAAGCTAGCACCTTGCATGCAGCTCTGCTCCCATTGGTGTGTGAGTGTGCTCTCATTTGTAAGTCGCTTGTAAATGTAAAATGATATTTCTGTAAAGCTGCTTTGAGACAATGTCCATTGTAAAAAGTGCTATATTAATTATTATTATTATTATTATTAACATTCAACCACATCACACAACCCCAGTGTTGATCATTTTCCTGTAACAGCAAGCTCCCAAGTGTTTTATTTTAAAAAAAAATAAACTCCCGTACGGACTGACTTCTCTAGTATGTCAAGAGTGACCTGCAAAGTGAACTAATTTAAAGCATCATATAGTTCTGATGTGTCACAAAGTGTCCAAAGAGTTTGCCACATTCCTAACCGATGCCAAAGAGCAACAGGTTTCAATTGCTTGTTTCCTCCCATGCGGAAATTTCCCCTTCGGTAAAGAACGCCCCGTTTATTTGTGATAGTCATGTACAACCGCTGCACAAAGGACACGCATCAAGCATCAACTCTGACTGCACAACATCCTATTGACCGGTCTGCACTACAAACAAATCAATAGGGTATAAACTGCGACAAACTGATACCGCCCGACCTGATAACAAAACCGACGCTACGCAACTTAGCAGAGCCAGTAAAGACGTAAAGTCACGAGATCGCGCTGTATCTCTGAACGCTCTTATAGAAGCGATGGGCCAGCTGTTATACTGCTCATATGGAACCCCATTGAGTCATTTAGCTGTCTTCGGAGAACGCATACTTGCTTAATAGCAGCCCATCAGGAATGTTAGGAATGTTTGCCACACCGCAGCTGATTATGACGAGAATGAGATCAATGTCCATTTGGCTTTGGTATGTATGATATATTTCATACAACATACTATATGTACCACTTGTGTTCGATTTAAGGTGGTCCAGGAGCACCAGGAAACGGCGACAATCTTGGGTTACGATGCTGCTGTTTCACTTTTTTTTTTTTTTTAAATAAATCGAAAACAGGATTGAAATCAATCTCATCTCGGTCAAAGACGCCAACAGAGGAAGTATCAAACCGATTGGAAATAAAAGAAACACGTGCACAGATACAGTGCTGATAATGCATTCATTAACCCGATAACAAGATAAAGCCACATTAAGTTCCTTTTTACAAAAGTGTGTTTGAGCTGCACTCGGCTACGTGCCACCATTAAACAAAAAAATAAAAAGAGGCTGGTTTCTAGGTAGCCCTTCAAACACTTCAGTAATCTCCTTCCTACTAGGCAACACTGCACTTCTGAAAGACCGGACTGTCCGAGTAAATGCCCCGGGAAGTCTAAACAAAGAGTCATAATTTTCCTTAACTGCGATTCAATGTTGTTTTTTCCCCCCCAAATGCTATAAACCGAGTTAAATGCAAGTCGATAGAATGAAAGGTCAGCTTCTTATGCACAGCACGAAGAGCAAAATCCTACAGCTAAAATACAACGTGATAAAGAACAATGTCAAAACAAAATACGCCACGTGAATTTGTCAGTTAAGCCTTGTTGCATCTGAGATCTGTAGCTGTAATCGCAAAGACAACAATGCTCGTACTGAACGTCCTGTTAGTAACACACTGTATATATATATATATATATATATATATATATATTCATGCTATCTGGTGTCACCAGGAAGAGGACGGGTTCCCTTTTGAGCCTGGATCCTCTTAAAGTTTCTTCCTCGTATCATTAAAGGGAGTTTTTTTTCCTTCTCTCTGGCTTGTTCGATAGAGATCTAAATATGAATCTACATCCAGATTTCTGTAAATCCGCTCTGTGACAACATCTATTGTTAAAAGTGCTTTACAAATAAAATAGAATTGATTTCTTCTTCGTATAGCCTAGGAGAAGTTTATTAGGTGTTCGATAATCACATGCAGATGACGCTCTTGAAACCAAACGCTCATGTTTGGGAATGCTAAAGAATCATTCAGCGCGTTCTTGCCGAGTAAGCAAACCAAGCCGTGCTTTGTGTGAAAATCAGCGCTCCTAATACGAAGAGCAAGCGACACGATCAGCTCAAATGAGTCAGGGTGGAAACGTGTTCGAGCTATTTCTCCAAACCTCTTGCTACATCCTCACGGACTACGTTTACATGGACAGCAGTAATGTAATGATTGACCTTACTCTGATTAAGATAATAATGTGATTAATGTGTTTACATGAGTCGCTTTTAGAACACTCCTGTCATGTTCCAGTTTTACATGTTATAGATCATAATTAGATTAACAGACCGCGTCATTACGTCACCTCGCCACGACGTCCCCCCAGAATTTCACGGATCAACATACAGTTCGTCTTCATTATGAGAGTTTTTATTAAAAAATTTACGAACGCTTTAAGTGCAGTTAATTATTTTTGTCATGCTGTATGTGCTAATAGACGACTGCTTGAAGCCGTGGGCTGTGTTCCAAACCACATACTTCCCGTCTATATAGTAGCCGAGATACATGTATTTTCCCCCACTACAGGCCTATAGTAGGAAAGTATGCGGTTTGGGACGCAGCCGAACTCTCTTGTTCACCGTAAAAAGCACTGCCTTGTGTGATCGTGTCCTGTCGCAAAATGCGGTGAAAACTCTCACACGACGTTCATAATGTGATTAAGATGTTTACATGTCTGTAATATACATCCATAATGCGACTAAAACAGGAGAACTTCACCTGTCTTAATTCCATTAGAGCTTAATTCAATTACGACCTTAATCAGATTAAGGTCATTAAAAATTGCTGTTTACATGCTAGTTTATTAATCAAAGTATGGTCTTAATCAGATTAAGAGTGGATTATTGTTGTCCATGTAAACGCAGCTACTAGTACAGGCCCATTCGTGCTGCTTAAAGCCGGGTTTAAACTGTCATACCTTTGACCCGATTTTGCCGTCGCAGACAAAAAAACGCACAAATCCTTTGGTCGTGAGTTGAGATCGGTAGTCTTAGAACGCATAAAGCCAAAGACGGTTGATGACAAAGTTCTGAGAACTATAGCTACAGTTATGCTGATGGTTAAACTTAAACGAAACAATATCCTTATTACTTCAAGTTGACTGAAGAAGTTTATGCAAGCCTGTTTTGTGCATGAGCCCAGATCACGATGGTCGATGATGTAAGCAGAACATAGTAAATTACTTTAAAAGTTATTGTTAAGAGGATCTTCATCATATGACCTGACATGATATTCTTTGGATCATCTTTTACAGTGTGATAATCTTTTAAACACACACACACACACACACACACACACACAGTGTAATACCGGCTTTAATGGGTTAAAGTCCCCGTCAAGTGTCTTGAAACGCACAGTGTTGTTGACGTAATTTCTACTGAAACAGGGAGAGCGGGCGAGATATATCGAGTAGCTCATCCCCCCTTATAAACACCCAATAGGGTTTTAGCTTAACTCACAGCCCGGGCG